>JAATLQ010037482.1:0-55130 GCA_013421005.1 Heliconius erato x Heliconius himera
AAATTTTAATCTGTACTTAATTTAATACAAAATGACAACTTAATTAGTTATTCTTTTGGTGCTTTTGGTGTATATATTCATGAAACTGGTACGAAACTCTCGGGGCATGAGTACGACTTGAGCTTGACCGAAAATGTTGATTATTTTATAGATTATATAAAAATGCCTAAAAACGTGCTTTCTATGTATATTCTGTATACCAATTATATATTTAACTAATAATATATGTTACCAATTTAAAAACTATATAGGAGCTAATATAAGTTATTTTACAAAGAATATCGTGAGTACTTATCCAAATCAATTAATTAATAATTAAGGCTGTTTGTAATATCTATATTTCTTAAATGAATAATCATGTAATTCAAGCGGGCAAAGCCGCGAGCAGGCCGCTAGTAACTAAATAAAAAGCGATACTTATATTATATTAGATTAGTTTTGATTAGTGATATTGAGATCGAGTAGGAAAGAGGGTGGAGAGCGAGTGCTAGTGCATTGGGCCACTGAATCCTATATTTTGGTGCACGTACCAGTCGCTTTTACTAACTAAAGAGTATCATTATTACACGAGTATATTTGAAAAGTGGTCGTACTGACAACTGACACTGCGCCACGATGGTCAGTGCCATAATGGAATTATAAAATAAATAAGATACTTATGTATTTAACATTACTAGTTGTCTATATATAGGAATAAAACGGTTCATGTAAGCCATTGTGTAGTTATTGTGTAAATACCGCTTAGATTCAAATGTCACCAGCTTTTATTATGTGTTTGTAGATTTATAATAAACTATTCATAGTATTTATGCCGCACACACCAGGGTATGCCGAGGACATCTTGTGTAAGACATTCCGTTTCCCATCTTCCGTCGAATTTTGGAGGCATTGCACGTTGAGAGGCGGAACTCAACGCCGCGCTTTGCCTCGACACCAGAGTGAAAAAATGAAAATATCACATAATTAATTTCCTCGAGTGGGAATCAAAATCACAGCCTGTCGCGTTTACAGTCACACATTTGTGGCCATGGCCCCTACTAGTGGGCGAAATATATTTCAAATTCCTTCTGTCTACGATGATGTAGGAAAACAAAATATAATATAAAGTATTAATAAATAATAATAAAAAATGTATGTAATAAAATGTGTCCTTGTCGATAACTACCCAATTTCTTAAAGGCAACACGACATATAGGTTAGTAAAGAAAAGAAAAGCTTACTGGAGCGCGCTGTTCAAATAGCCAGTATATTACGAAAAATGGAACATATATCTAGTAATATTATATATATTAAACAGTAATGATTGGTTCGAGTTCAACAAGAGAGAAAAATCTGATACGAATTTTATTATTACTACTTTAAGTTAAATATAGAAAATATCGTTGAAGAAAATATTTAGATACCTATACGTTTTATTAATAGTTATAAATAAGTAATATTAATTTCAAGGATAGTTTGGTGAAAATTTAGTTAGGTTCCGATTATAGGTTCCGGTTGAAATTAAACAAGTTTTTTTTTAGTAAAAAATATAATTGTAATACAAGGAAAAACATAGTTAAAAATGGTGTCAGAAGTGAGATTCCTCATCGTTGCATTTCTTTTCAACCACCTCAAAAAAGAGGATGTAAAAAAGGGAGAGAACTCTACTCGTTTGAGAAGCATCCTTTTAAAGTCTACCCATTACTTAAAAAAATAAAAATTTTTAACAAAAAAAACCGACTTCAAACAACGAACTAAAAAGTAAAAAATATTTTTACATAAAGTAAACCGTAATTTGATTTTGTTAAACAAAAATAATTTTAAAAAGATTGTATAATTTAGAAGTCGGTGTCAAGCTAATGCTACAACAATCTTACTACAATATCGAATTATTAAACCTATTTATTTTACTTGACACTAATTTCAAAATAATAAAATCTTTTTTAAATTATTTTTTTATAACAAAATTAAAATACGGTTTACTTTATGTAAAATATTTTTTTCCTTTTTAGTTCGTTGTTTGAAGTCGGTTTATTCTTTTCTTAAAAAATATTTTATAATATAAAAGACGACCGCTTTTGTATTTTTATTAGAGCGCAAATATTTTAAATAAAATCATTTCCCCCAAATGTAGATCGCACCTGCCCAGCATATGAAAACTTTGAAATAGGCATAAAATGGAAAATAATATTTTGTAGTTTCACGCTTTATTCCACGGTGTACATAGTACATAAGTTAGTGTTAATACACTCCATTGTCTACTTTCCGTCCAAATTCGAGACATTGAGTCGATTGGGACTGAAGCGCCACGATTTATGTTACTGGTACCAGAAAATAATAATAATTGATTTCTCCAATTGAGGATCTAAATTACGTTCGTCCAAGTCTTTTATTTTTTTTATGGCTTTAAGCTGTATTGCACATACAGCAACGTCAACGTAGGAATCTGAGAACCTAGTCCTTCTCTCCTTGCAAAATTCCACCCATCGCTGCAAAACGTGTGATTCTTCTGTTAAAATTTCACCGTCTTTCGAAAGCACACCTTTCATTCTACAGATGAGCGGGCAACCTTGAGAAACACTAACTTCTCGCCACAAAAGCGCCAACACGCAGAATTCTACGGAAAATGCGGAACGAAGTGACGCTAAAAATAAATTACATTTATTATAAACAAAAATATTTGTTATTTATTTACATTTATATTTTCATTTCTTCGCTCTGGTGTCGAGGCAAAGCGCGGCGTTGAGTTCCGCCACTCAGCACGCAATGTCTTCAGAATTCGGCGGAAAGTGGGGAACAGAGTGTCTTAACACAAGGTTCCCTCTGCCTACCTGCTGTGTGCGGATACAGCGTGAAGCTGATTTTAAAAATATTTGTTAAAGAACCTTTCGGGTTATTTCATCCCTAATGTCACTGAAGTAAATTCAATTGTATTATACAAATTGAATTCACTGGCCCCGCTAATAAAATCAGGTGGTCAATTTGAAATCAGTAATAATAAACGGTTTGGTCGGATGTCGTTTACGGTTCGTAGCTTAGAGGCTCTACACAATTTAAATTGCCGAACAGCTATTTTGTTGACAACATTATCATGCAAATTGAGACAAACTTTAGTAATTCTGTCGAGGGAATGTTATCTTTAGCGTATTATGGAATACGAGATTAGCTTCTATTGTATACAAATTCTTACGAACAGATATCCAGCCACAAGAAAATAAACAAATGAAAATATTTTCTTATTAATCTAATGTTTGTTTTTTTGGCTTCACTCTGTATCCTTTATATCACAGGGTATTTTTTGAGATATTACGTTGAGAGTACAAGAACCTAACGTCGCGCTTCCCCTGAATTCAGCATTCAAGAAAATAACAATAATTAATTCCCAAGAGCGGCAATCAAACCCATTACCGTCCCATTCACAGTACTGTGTATTTTACAGTACTAAACACAAATTTGTTATCTGTGATCATCAATAAATCTGTGTAGGTACGACCCTTTTATCAGTATTTAGTAAGCGTATTAAAACACTTACTTACAATTTCTATTCTTAAGATTAATTAATTGAACTGAATCTGCATATCCATTTTGTTTGCCCTCTTCTATCCTTAAATGAACTTTCCTTTTATTTCAAATACTAATTGAAATTTCCGATGTAATATTTCACCAGTTTTTCATTGCACAAAACTAATGCAAATTACTTTGTCCTCCACTTAGAGATTTTTACAGTGAAATTTAAAGATGGAACCATCAGTCGCACTTTATATATTCCGTTCGAGGACGTGTAAACATTTAAAATATAAGCCCTTCAACGACTGAGAACCGAAGCATTTGTACCAATCATCTTGTATTTATCTTAAGATAACTTCCACTGTGCCATAATAGTGTCAATTCACATTATATTAAAATGAATCAGCTTCACGCTGTATCCCGCAAAGTGCAGGGTAGGCAGAGGGAACCTAGTGTTAAGACACTCCGTTCCCCACTTTCTGCCGAATTCTGGAGGCATTGCGTGTTGAGTGGCAGAACTCAACGCCGCGCTTGTCCTCTACATCAGAGCGAAGAAATATAAATTTAAGTAAATATTTCATCTCTCCTGGAGTGAGGATCGAACCCACAACCAGTGGTCGGTTTTATTGAATATTCAATTCTATACGGGGTATAATCCAACTACAACTCCATAGATACATTAACAAGTTTTAGAGCATTACGTATAGCATTACACATAATCAGTAAATGAGCTGCTATAATTAACATCGCTCGAGCACGGCAGCCCGATTAACCGCTGTCACTATGTACACAAACAAGCATATTCTAGGTGACGTGATAATTTGAATCTATTAAATCTGTCTTGTATGTATTATTTTTTTTATAAGTAAAAAAGGAATTTTATTTTGTTTCCTATAGCAGGATAGAAGGAGGGAATCTAATGTTAAGCGTCTACACTCCATTCCCTATTTTCCATAAAATTTTCTAGAAACTGCGTGTGGAACGGCGGAATTCAAAATTTAGGCTTAGTTTTGTCCCTAGAGAGATGAAATGAAAATAAATCATTTATTCCAGTGAGAATCGAGCCCCTAACCATCGTGTTTATAATCAATTACTGTGCGCTGGTCTTTCAATTAAAGAGGAATACTTTAAAAATATTTATGACAAAATGAAGATAAAGAAACAAATATAAATACTTCGTTCAGAACAGAAGGTAAAGAAAAAGCCTGAAGTAATATAATAACAGATATATGAACCATCATTCCAACTAAGACATTCCATCTTTGACACGTCATAGAGGTACATAAAAAATACTTTTGTATATATAATACAAACATACATTGAATTACGTTTTTAGTTGATCTTTACCGTTTATATTATAAAATACCTAAACCAAATAATTTGATTTAAAAGTAAATACTAGGAAAACCAACAGCAGCAGCTGTAAGTATTTTAATTGGATCTACAAAGAGCGCAAAGTGTAAATAATGTATACTCAGTGAAAAAATGAAAAAAATATCGGTTAAGTGAGAGTTTAACTCGCCCACTGGGATTTTTGCATGTTATTTCAGAATTGTAGGTGAACGGGAAGTATAACTTACAAGTTGATAGGAACTACAAATATTAGTTTGTATTTTTTTGGGAATAGATATAAATTTTCAATTTATAGATTTTTCCTTTTTTTACATATTGAGGTACGGAACCCTAAAAATGATTAACTACTGGCTGGGGTTTGTTAAGTTTATTATATTAAATAGAGTAAAGAGATAAATTTTATTATAATGGCATCTCTATAAAGCGTCCAGAGTGCCTTCCAGAGTGCTATGTTCCTATATTTAATTGTTGTTCTAACAATATATTATTCATTCAACTAGTATTATGCATGTATTTTAATATTGTCATTAATTATACATATTAATAAGCTCAACGCAAACGCAATGAAACCGTCTTGGCTTAGTTTGTCAGCGTCTGATTGTAATGTGATGGATATGGGTTCCATTCTAACTTGTGGAGAACCTTCACCTGCTCTGATTATAAGAGCATATCGTTGGATTTCACCGATCCACTCACAATGTCTGAATATCGGTCCGAAAGTGAGAGATTGTGGGGGACAGAGGTGTCTTAACACTAAGTTATCCCTGCAATATGCGGGATAAAGCGCGAAATTAAAAATAACACGACAAAAGGACTTTAAATTTATGCTTGGAATAAGATATGATTCAGAATTATTCATAAAAACTTGTCCTTTGCACAAAGGTTCTTTATTAAACGAAATATTTACCTGATAAATATATTATTCACTTCTTTGTTCTATAACACAATAATGTTGATAAATATCTGAATCGTTATGATTTTAATCTATAAGATATAGTCGCCACACTGTTAGGAAAACAAAATTAAAAATTTTAATTTCCTCGCTCTGGCAACGCGCAGCGTTTAGTTCCGTATATGATTCTCATAAATATATTCCTAGTATAAAACAATAACAACTTTGCTTTATTTTCGACACTAAAATACAAAGTTTTATGAAAGGTGACAGCTAGTTTATTCGTTATTAATCGCTTTGTTTTTCACTTTTCTCAGATTTCGCTCACTCTGCTTGCTACATTTTTAACGTTTTCTCCTTTTGGTATAATTCTACACAAACAGTCAATTCAAAGTGAATTGACCATGAGATACCTACTTACTTGCTACTTAGAACAGAGCATAGAATTATTTGCTACAAATTAAGTTAAATTTTAACCTAAAAGAGAAAAAGACAAAGGTATTTGAACTCGCTGACTCATCAAAAAGATATATGGCCGCACTTCAAAACTTCTCAAAGTCAAGTGCGAGTTCGTGTCAAACTTTGTCGAAGTGTAATTAAATACTACAGTATAATGTACATTACGTAGTGTACATTAGTTTTATATTCAATTATTCAATTATTCTCAGGAAATAATTTATTCAAATAAGCTTCACGCTGCACGCAGCAGGGTAGGCAGAGGGAACCTAGTGTTAAGACACACCGTTTCCCACTTTCCGCCGAGCACTGGAGGCATTGCGTGTTGAGTGGCGGAACTCAACGCCGCGCTTTGCCTCGATACCAGACCGAAGAAATGAAAATATATATGTAACTAAATATCACGCATCACATAGAGTAAGGATCGAACTCACAACCAGTCGATTTTACAGTCACACTCTATGCTCCTGCGCCACGACTGGCCTCAAATTTATTTATTTTTTTTATTTATATTTTATTTAATATTTTCATTAGCCGGTTAGTTGTAAGTCAGAATCGCCAACGAGAGTTCCATACCAATTTCAGGATTGAGATTCAAAGGAAAGGACAACTCATAAAACTTGACAAACTTAAGTTTGATAGCATATGCACTCATTTTGTATGAAATTAAATACAAATTATGATTTATATAACACTTTAAAAATTTTAACAAATATTAAAAAAAAAATATTTTCTCTTGTCAAAATCTCTCTACAGTGATGCTAACAACATAAATAAATTGTAACAGGCGTAAAAGAATTTCGAGAACGTAGGGCTAAGTTGGTCAAAGTTTCCAAAGGCGCGGATTCCATTTCCGCTACGTAAAATTTTTATGTAGAACCTGAAAATTTTATATTAAATTCAGCTTGACATATCCACGCAATCTAGAGATAAATTATCTTGACACATGGACAGACGGACATCAAAGTAATTACATATAACGCAGTCGTGGCGCAGCGGCACGAGGTGTGACTGTAAAACCAACTGGTTGTGGGTTCGATCCCCACTCGAGGAGAAGAAATATTTACTTAAATTTATATTTCCATTTCTTCGCTCTGATATCGAGGTTAAGCGCGGCGTTGAGTTCTGCCACTCAACACGCAATGCCTCCAGAATTCGGCAGAAAGTGGGAAACGGAGTGTCTTAACACTAGGTTCCCTCTGCCTACCCTGCTGTGTGCGGGATACAGCGTGAAGCTGATGATATATATGAATGTATTCCGTTTTTTCCTCTTGAGTAACGGGACCCTAAAAATATGGTTAGTCAATTAACTTTATTATAAATTTCATTCATCTTTCTTTCTTTCTATATTATAAATCTTTGAACTAATTTATAAAAAAATAACAGTAAGTATATTTTGTATCCGTAAAAATAAATCCTTTGTTGAAACCTGGGCAAAGATGAAATTCGTAGAAATAATATGAAAAGTAAATTACGAGTCTGGAATACTAAGGAGGTATGTTTTCAGTGACTTTTACTGTATTTTTTTCAAGTCAAAGTTTCGTCGTAAAAATTTTTACGATGATGTACGCGTATCTCTGTGCTGTTATCACATTAGAAAAATATAAGGCCATTAAATTTGTGTTCACTTTTACTATATACGAGCATTTTAAACGCTTTTTTTTTATAAAAATATTTAATAAATCGTTGTACCTTTTTGTTTTTGTTTATCATTATATGGTACAACTTGAAACATGATTTACCTCGCAAAAGGAATCATCAATATTCATTCATCATTTGCGGAGTAATCCTGTAACAAATATACACAACAAAAACATACGTACATTTATATTGAGAACCTAATCCTTTTTAAATTTCTTTATATTATACTTGACTTGTAATACGTGATATTACATATTCTAAGAAGATGCCACAGTAATTAAAGCAATTAAGAAAAATAATAGTTAATAACTTAAGTACTTTTCTACTAATCATAACTTTCATCAGCTTTTTAGCTTTCCCTTCAAAAGTTTTACTTCTAAAGGTGTAAATTATGTATATAAAGTTGTCTCCAGTCCGCATTTTTACACAGTTTTATAATGTTGCACGCCTCGTTGTCCTATGTATTTAAAATGCTGCTTATTTTTGCAGCTGCAAACTGTATCTTTTATATAGCAAAACAGGAAGAGGGAACCTAGACACGAAACATTGTATTTGGAGTCCCAGAACTAAACGCCGCGCTACGTCTTGTTACCGGAAACATTGAGAATTGAATCCACAATCGTCTTGTTTATAGTCAGATCTCATCAAAATTCTCCAAGCTAAGTGGAAAATGAACAAAGAATGCAGGAGACAGTATGAAGTTATTTATATCAAAAAATGTGAAATATTTACAGTGTCAATTTTTAACAGATATCGTACGGTGGTTTATTTTCCATATTTATCACACAGTTGAAAGCGACGAACATTTACACAACGTCGACATTTCCTAGTTGAAAATGTTGTGTCTCTAGAGAATTTATATTGTAGTTGCAAACTTTACAAAGAATGGATAAATTTGAAGTTGAGGAAGCGATTTGTATAAGCGACGTGGCGATACTAAAGGATTTCTAGTTTTATTTTATTTTTCGATGCATCTTCTACATTCCGCGCCATTTTGAAGGTATATAGGTACAGTATAAACTTAATGTAACGACCCTCTATATAACGATTTCCTTCGATTTAAAGAATTTTTCGAAATCTGCTAAAACTATCCGTAAGAATCGATACAAAATATATAATTACATTTGTGCAAAACTTTTTTATAACGAATCTTGCAAAATATATGAAAAAAGTATTATTTACCTATATATAAAGAATATTATTAACTTATAGCCTCTACATAACGAATCCTATCAGTTTCCTACATTCAATTTCGTATTAAAATCATCTCTCGAAGGGACTTGTTAAATCTTTCGTAAGACTGTTATTATTGCTTGGCGTTCAGTAATGTAAACAGTGCTGTTTGACACTTGTTGTAAAGTTGGCTACAGCTGATAAACGAAAAACCTGAAATCAATATTCTTTTTAAACAATGTTAAAACGAATCGTAGACCATTCTAACCTCTGTATGCTGTATCCCGCACATAGCATGGTAAGCAGGGAAAACCTGAAAACTTAATATTAAGATACTCCATTTACATTAGGATTTATTGAGGAAATGTTAAATAACCCCGAGTAAGAATTGAACTCATTACTGTCGCGGTTATAGTCACATGCTTGTGTCCCTAATTAAACCTGTATAGCTTTAAATATGTTTTGTTAATTTTACTCTCCAACATTCTTTGTGAGTATTTAATAAATTACAACATACAGCTACGAAAATAAACAGGAATAAAATCTATATAATTAATACAAGCATATGTCCATAAAGTCCAGTGTGAGGCCAGTCGTGGCGCAGGGACACAAAGTGTGACTGTAACAACGACTGGTTGTGGGTTCGATCCCCACTCGAGGAGATAAAATATTTACTTAAATTTATATTTAGGCGGAAAGTGGAGAACGAAGTGTCGTAATACTAGGTTCCCTCTGCCTACCCTGCTGTGTGCGGGATACAGCGTGAAGCTGAGAGAGAAGATATACCCAGAAAGGAATTCCAACAAAGTACTTTAATTATTATAAAAAAAAATGATTAAACTTCAAAAGTAAAATAACACCCATATCATACTTTTACTTGATTTACAGATAAAAGTTGATTTATTCAACGTTCCTTGTTATTAGAAGGCGAAAATCAAACAGTAACGTTCAAAGTTGGGGCCTGAAACCGTTTAATGTTTTTGTTGCTGAAATTAACTTAATATTCTTGAATGCTATTTTAATATACAAAATAATTATAATATTTTCAATAAAAAAGGCGAACTCGCTTTGTTTTTATATGAAGAATAATATAGGCGGACGTTGTTTAACGTATTGACTGAAATGTAAATTTCAATGATTTGTATTGAAATTTGGGAAAGTGTAATATCAGGCTCAGAAAAAACAAAAGATATTTAATAAAAAAACACAGCATAGAGAGAGATTTTTATAAAAGCAATAAAACTGAAAAAAAAAAATAAATGCTGCTTATTTTTGCAGCTCCAAACTGTATCTTCTATATAGCAAAGTAGACACGAAACATTGTATTTGGAGTTCCAGAACTTAACGCAGCGTTATGTCTTGTTACAGGAAACAGAGAGAGAGAGTCGAATCCACAATCTTTTATATATTTTTTTTTGGAAAAAGGACAAGGCAAACGATCGTGCGGGTCACCTGATGGTAAGTAATTACCGCCGCCCACGACCCCGTGCAACACCAGAGGAGCTACAGGTGCGTTGCTTTAAGGTGGACATAGACGCGCTTTTTGAAGGTACCCATGTCATATCGACCTGGAAACACTGCCGCGGTTAGGCCATTCCACAGTTCCGTGGCGCGTGGAAGGATGTTCCTACAAAAGCGCACAGTAGTGGATTGGTGGTGTGGATGATACTTGGATGCCCAACTTTCTCTAAGCAGTTATTTTTTACATTTTTAATTCTTATATGTAATTCTTTCAACTTATGGTTGCTAGCATGTCTGTAGGTTTTCATCAGTTTCATCATTTGGCGAGAGAGAATGTTATTTATTTAATATTATTTAACATTTTTAAAATGTTACGAAAGAAAATACTATTTAGAAAATATTTACTTAATAATAATTATTTTTGCTACAGAGACGCTAAGCTAGCTAAGCTATTTAAAAGTATATCCCAGCGTCGATCGACCAAAAAAGGTCTGACAATGGATAAAATACTTGGTCCCTAACAATACATAGATTAAGTTACACAAAATTAATTCAAATGCTACGTGAATACAATGAAAATGTATGTACATATATAGAGGTAGTAAATGTTGTTTAGACTGTTCCAATGTTGTCAACCGCTATTGCGCTTTAATTTCTATCTGTTTCTGAATTAAGTAACTCAAATTAAACAGCTAGAGATTTTTAGCTCATATTTTTGGAGTGGAGGTTTATGCAGGGTGTAAAAACTTTTTATAGCTAAAATGCAACATAAAAAAATAAACCATGCACATATAATTATAAATTAATACTCTTAGTGGTTAGTTGTCTTGTTTCCCTGGTGCTCTCAGCGAGGACTTCGCGTTTGGCAAAAGCTACGCAACATACACAGCATCATTTTGTTCCGAGTCAGGCCGGGCTTTGCTACGGTCTGTGGGACATGTCCATGCTTCAACTATGATCTTTTTCGCACATTCTTATTATAAGTCACCCATTTTTCATCACCCATAATCAACTGTTTAAGAAATGGTTCGGAATTGTTACGTTTCAACAAAGAATCGCAAATAGAAACACGTTGCATTAGGTTTCTCCGAGTGAAATCATGTAGTATCCAAATGTCATGTTTTTCTGGTACCCTGACCTTCGTAAATGACGTAAAACTGTTTTATGATCAACATCTAGTTCTTCAGTAATGTCGTAGCTACTAATATATCTATCTTGCTCCACTTTCTCAAAGATGGCACTGATTTATCTGTCACTGGTCCAGAGCATCTTTCAAGTCCAACCACATTTGTGCTACTCTTAGTGATACCGCATTAGGTCTGTTAACCGCACAAAGTTTATTCGCGACATTCGTTGCATTTTTATCTTTTTGTAATGAAACTTTAAAATTGCATCTTCGTGAATATCACATTTAGTAACAAGAGGTTTGATTACTAATAATACATTCAAAATTCGAAAAAACTTTTGCCCTGACCTATTATGTTATATGAAAAAACAAGTTAAACATTCCCGGAATCCAATTAATTAGAATACAGTACAGTTCAGTAGAATACCACGGGAAAAAGATTTTTTTTAATTCATTGAATCGCATCGGCTTACAAACGTACACAAAACGATTGCACTCCAAAAATTTTTTTCGAATGGACTTTATTGCTGTTGATCTGGACTGGTCTTGACAGCGTCACCGAACGGAGAGACTACTGACTACTGACTTTCGCCTCGATAATTCAGAAGTGAAGGTGAAAACGAGCACTTACTACCATCCGTCGTCTAATTTATTTGGAGACCGCCAAAGGAAATGTTTTAAAACTTCTATCAATTATTAAGTCAGGTTTCGCCCAAAAGTTGGCGTTTTGTCAGATCTAAAGGAGAATTAAGGCTGCCACCAGCCTTTTTTGTTTACAGTCTTAGAAAACATTTTGAGTTGATGAAATGGTTATTACTTTGATGTTTATAAATTAAAATTAAAATCAGCTTCACGCTGTATCCCGCACACAGTAGGGTAGGCAGAGGGAACCTTGTTAAGACACTCCGTTCCCCACTTTCTGCCGAATTCTGGAGGCATTGCGTGTTGAGTGGCAGAACTTTGATGTTTATTGGGTAACTTATTGGCTACAGTATTATGCATAGGAATAATTAGGATAAGGTTTCAATGTACCTAAACAATAAGTCTTATATTCACAATTAGGTGTGGTACGCGTGTTAAATTATTAATTTCCTGGTTTAGATAGGGACTGTGATCGACATGATTTTAAGTACAATCCTCGTTTGAGGAAAAAAGTAGTAAAACACATTAAGTAACAAGTACAAGTACAAAAACAATAAATAATATTTTTTTTATATACAATATTTCCACCGAGTAGGAACCCAATCTACAACCGTCGTGTTAAAGTAACACGTTTGTGCCCCTCGCTATGAGTACCTCGTTCATAATAATGTATTAAAAAATAGAATATTCCGTAATATCTACCTATTTATCAAATTGTAGTATTATGTGTAGAAGCACTTGAGAGGCTCTCGAGGCGAACTGGAGGACGCTTTACGCTCTCAGCAGGTCCGGTGTCGTCGCATTGGCGTCGCTATTAAGTATTATTTGAATAGTTAGGTCTATTTATTAACATATTTATTTAAAATTTCAATTATTAATATTTAACCTAAGAATTCTTTTTTTCAATTATTATCATTCCAATTTGATATTATTTAATTATATTTTCGTGAAAAAAGAGGCCGTTCGTGGCGCAGTGGCACGAGGTGTGACTGCAAAACCGACTGGTTGTGGGTTCGATCTCCGCTCGAGGAGATGAAATATTTACTTAAATTTATATTTCCACTCCTCCGGTTTAAATCTTCTATGTTGAACGTACTAGTTTAATAGATTTTTTACCTCTATATTGAATAACACTTTAAAAATGTAATTAAAAATTTTTACTACTTTATTTACTCAAGGATAACTAAAATATTTTAAAATAACAATACAATACGATTCAGTAATTTTAATACTATTGTCTTAACAGAATTATCGAACACTGTATACATACGGCTGGGCTTCACTGAATGGGCTCTCAAGACAGACTGGATGATACTTTACGCTACAAACAGATCCTGTTACATTAGGCAGAAGTATTAGTTCAACGGGTGTCTTAATACCTATAGTTGTTAGGTACTAAATATAGTGTTATATAAGGCCATTTGATAGATAAGATAGATTTCTAAAAGTGTCGGTTAAAAGACACTCCTCATTTATAGAGAGAAGAATGTCTTACTTAACACTACTGGTATGTAGTTTCAATTTAAATACTGAGGGTAAAGGTTTAACTACTACTTAAGCTCAACAAAAAAGGTTTTTTATGCAATAGAGTACAAGTATATTTTTTAATTCGTTACTTCGTACTCTTTTTAGAAGCCTGTGGTCGTGGGACCAGACGTATAGTATACGGATATAGTAATGTTTAAAATCTTTAATTCAAAAATATTATTTCACATTAAATAACTTGGAATTTACCGTACAATTAACACAACTAGTCACTAGTTTTAATTGAAAAAATAAAAAGTAAAATTAATTTATTTATACTAAAAAAATAAAACCAAAATTATATAAGTAGCCATCTGACTGTTATCGAAGGTTAGGAGTTCGATTCCCACTGCCGAGACGGTAGGTTCTCTCTGCCTGCTAGACGCGGGATACAGTGTAAACCTAAAAAAAAATATTTATATTATAATTTTTGCGTTTATTTTTTTCTGCTTCACGCTGATAACATTGCGTTAAGAAATTTCTTTTCCATTAACATACTTAGTTGCCCAATTTCCCTCGAATTGTGGAGGCATTGCGTGTTGAGTTGAGGAACTTTGGTCGACACCACAGCGAAGAAGTGGACATATTAAATATTCTTTTTACTCGAGTGGGAATCGAATCCACAACGCGTTCACAGTCCCACACTTGTTCCCCTGCGCCACGACTGGTCTTTACATCATGATGAGATATAATTAAGTTTTTTTGACTAGAGCGTATCTCCATAATAGATTTTAAATTCCTCTTTAAGCCAACTGTTGATTCTGGAACACCAGGCAATGCATTTAAATGCTCGCATTAGACACTATATGCTTCAAAGCTCTTGGTGTGATGTAAAATAGAACCGTAGCATGTAAAATGAGAAAATCAGTTTATTTTACGACAGTTTTTTTTACTAGTATATTTTACCTTAAGCTGCTTCGCGTTTCATTGTTTTGTTGTTCAAAAGACTTTCCTCTCACATCCGCCTGTTGAGTCACGCTTGTTATTTAAAATTATGGGTGTTTTCAACATATTATATTCGCCGTCGTCGTGGCGCAGTGTTGTGGATTCGATTCCAACTAGGGGAAATTAGTAATTTCATATTTTAACTTCCTCGCTCTAATATCAAGACTAACCGCGTCGTTGAATTCCGTTATTTAAATTCTGCTATAATACACTCCGTTTCCTATCTTTAACCAAATTTTTGTAACATTGCATTCCTACCATAGTAGCGAAACGAACATAATTTAAATATAATCAATCCTACGAGTGAGGATTGAATCTATAATCATCGTCCATCATTGTTCCTCTGCACAACGAAAGCAATAAGATAAGAAGATACTTATATATAAGAAGTAGCAAATATTAATAATAAATAAAAATAAATCAGCTTCACGCTGTATCCCGCAGCAGCAGGGTACACAGCAGGGTAGGCAGGGGGAACCTAGTGTTAAGACACTTCGTTCCCCATTTTCTGCCGAATTCTGGAGGCATTGCATGTTGAGTGGCAGAACTCAACGCCGCGCTTAACCTCGACACCAGAGCAAAGAAATGGAAATATAAATTTAAGTAAATAATTCATCTTCTCGAGTGGGGATCGAACCCACAACCAGTAGGTTTCACAGTCACACTTCGTGCCGCTGCGCCACGACTGGCCTCAAATATTAATAATTATTACATAATAAAGTCGCAACACACAACTAGTACTAATCAATCATTTAGCTCAGCTTAACAAAACACAAAACAACTTTGTCCTTGTCAACGCAACACATGCTTTTAAGATACAAAATTTCTAAGTAGACTTAGGCTTAACCAACCGACTCAGAGAAAGTCCTAGCAACCTACTAATTACTGACTTCGCCGGCATTTTGCATCAATTATATTATAATAATAATTCAGAAGTGAAGGTGAAAACAAGCACTTACTGCCATTCGTCGTTTAATTTGTTTGGAGACCGCCAAAGGGAATGTTTTAAAACTTCTGGCAATAATTAAGTCAGATTTCGCCTGATGGAGAATAGAGACTGCGATCTGCCGGTCTTTTTTATTTACTAAATATATTCACTAAATATATTCACTTAATACGTGTGAGATTTCAACGTACCTAAATGATTAATTTTACATTTAATTTTGTGTGCTCGGTTTATCAATTTATTAATTTCTTGGTATCTCACCAAGGAACTGTGGTCGCGATTATTTTAAGAACGATCTCCTCACTTTGAAAAAAAGCGCTAAAAGAAAGTGCTGCGTTTAGTTTCGCCACTCACATGGACAGAATCTCCAATTAAGACGAAACACTCTGATTTTGAGTGTCTTGACACTATGTTCAGGTTGTCTAAGTGTAAATTTTCATATTGAAAAGATATTCCAACAATGACGATGATTTTATTTAATTTTCACGGCTCATTTTATTCAAAAAATAAACATATTATTATCAAATGGCTTATCCAATTACACCTAAATAAGTGAAATAGATACGCAATATTTTCACACAATAAATGTATATTTCCATGGCTTCATTCATATTTTGTCAAGAATTATTTACCTTCCTTATTTTGAATTATTACCGTTCCTCTTGTCAATTTTTTTTCCAGCTTAACATGTAGCAGGGTAGGCAGAGGGAACCTAGTGTTAAGACACTCCGGTCTACTTTCCACCGACATTGCTTCTTCACTCAACTTATACCAAATCAAAGAAATAAAAATATTTATTATTTCATTCAGAATGGCACTCAAACCTACAACCGTAGCGGTTACAGTTGGCACGCTTGTGCCTATGCGCCACGACCACGTTATCGTATTTTATTATAAAATTAACGGTACTCCATGATGAAGCTGACTCAACATATAATATGCAGAGATAAACGTCGTAGGATATGTTGAGTCAGCTTGGCTGATTGAATCCGCAATGAAGAGATATACAGAATGGCAAGTAAGTACTAGCGAGGATATCACGGTGAGACTGAAGAAGACGTGCTCAGCTGGTTTAGGCACGTCGAGCGAATGAGTGATGGATAAAATATTTATGATGGAAATGTGAGCAGTAAGAGAGATAGGGAAAGACCTCGGTTTATCTTTAAAAACACAGTATCAAAGATACTGGGGCAAGATTACTTGAAATGCATGAGGATCCCCCGGAGGACATATACGAAGAGGTTAATGACAGTGGGCGAGGCGAAAGAGATATGTAGACCGTAGAGTTTGGCACTCTGTTCTCTCTAACTACATCGCTAGGGATACAGCGTGAAGCTAAGTTAAGTTGAACTTATTTCGTGATTATTATTTATTCTACACTGCCATTTTCAATTTAATTTCATTATACAATTATCTTTATACATCCCAATACAATATTAATCAATTCAAACTTCCCTTAATATTTCCGGATGCGAATGTTACAACATTGTATAAAATGTAACGTTTAAGTGCTTCTCGATTGTGTCATTAACAATTTACGAATACTGAAACATCCATTTCAATATATAATTAAAGTTATAATGGTAAGTGATTGAATTATTTTTCCTGAATTATTAATTCTGCATATAGCAGAGTAGGCAGAGGAAATTAGTGTTAACTCAGTCCGTTCTCCATTTTTTGCATGTTGAGCGGAGGAACTCAACGTCGCGATTTACCTTGACACCAGATCGAAGAAGTTGAAATATAAATTTAAATAAATATTTCATTTCCTCGAGTGGGGATCGAACCCAAAATCATTCGTGTTTACAGTCACATTTTGCGCCCCGAGGCGTTGCGTCTCAACGCCGCGTTTTAAATTATTATAAGAGCAAGGAAATGAAAATATTAAATAATTCAATCCCTCCGAGTAAGGAGAATGAGAAAGAGAGCCTCGCCTTTTATTTAGCAATCTTCAAAAACGAGTAGTAAAGTGAAGAGCACGATGACTTTTTGCTTTCCACTTCTACAAAAGAAGTTATATCTTCTACGTGGCCTTCTACGTCCTACGTCGGTTTTACTTCGAGATTTTAAAAAAAATATTTACTACAAATAATAACAAATACTTGTAAAATAACATTTCGAATCATTTCATCTCTAATGTCACTGAAGTAAATTCAATTGTATTATACAAATTGAATTCACTGGCCCCGCTAATAAAATCAGGTGGTCAACTTGAAATCAGTAGTAATAAACGTTCGGTCGGATGTCGTTTACGGTTCGTAGCTTAGAGGCTCTACACAATTTAGATTGCCGAACAGCTATTTTGTTGACAACATTATCATGCAAATTGAGACAAACTTAAGTAATTCTGTCGGGGGAATGTTATCTTTAGAGTATTATGAAATACGAGTAGTAAATACTAGTTACAATAGAAATTATAATAAACAATTTTTTATGAACTGATATTTAGACTTCTTATCTATGATCTAATGTTTGTTTTTTAAATAAATCAGCTTCACGCTGTATCCCGCACACTGCAGGGTAGGCAGAGGGAACCTAGTGTTAAGACACTCCGTTTCCCACTGTTTTTTAGCTTTACGATATATCGCGCGTTAGCAGAGGAAATCTATAGTCAAAAGACTGTTCTCTACTTTCCATCCATTTTTCTATGTGTGTTGAGTACCGGAACTCAACGCGCTTTGTCTTATTACCAGAGCGAGGAACTAAAAATAATTCGTTGTCTTGAAACGCTGATCTCTCATATTCATAATGGCAAATATTTGTTTTTTGTGTTTACCAATAAATGTGACGCGATCTGGGGGCACGGTAGACACCCACCAGGTCGACCAAAAAAGCACCACGGCCATACCATTATTTCTCGAAGCAGTTCAGGTCATTATCAATACTATAGAAAATTATTGTGGATGAAACTAGACGCTTGAATTTACAGAACCAAGCACGCATTTCATCCAATTGGAACCAGTAGTTTAAGAATCTAGTCAAACTTTTATAATTTTGTCACTCAATGACTGACCGATCATCAAAGCTCTAAGGCGCTTATAGCAGATACAGGAAGTTCAAATTTAGAATACAATTGGTGTTAAATGTATAAATAAAGAGAATAAAGCAACTGACTGGAAATCGAAGCAACAAACATTATTTGTATATTAAGATATCTTCCACTGTGCCACAATAGTGTCAATTGATATTATATTGAATATTTAATTACATTTGCAGTAGGTATCAATATATTTATTTAGTTCGATAAATACATTAACAACTTTTAGAGCATTACGTATAGCATTACACGTAATCAGTAAATGAGCTGCTATAATTAACGTCGCTCGAGCACGGCAGCTCGATTAACCGCTGTCACTATCTGCACAAACAAGCATATTCTAGGTAACGTGATAATTTGAATCTATTAATTCCTTTTTTTTATAGAAAAAAGGAATTTCACTTTGTTCCCTATAGCAGGATATTAGAGGGAATCTAGTGTTAAGACATTCCATTCTCCATTTTCCGTCAAATTTTCAATAAACTACATGTGGATTGGCGGAATTCAAGGCTGCGTTAGGAACACTAACTGACTGACTGCGTTAGGAGACTGAGGAAATGAAAATAAATCATTTACTCGAGTGAGAATCGAATCCCTAACCATCGCGTACTAAGTACTACTAATTACAACATTTATCAGCTTTTGACTTTTCCCTTCAAAAGTTTTATTTCTAAAGGTGTAAATTATGTATACAAAGTTGTCTCCAGTCCGCGTTTTGACACCTAATCATACTTTATCTTCGTTTTATAATCTTGCAAGCCTCGTTGTTCTATGTATTTAAAGCGCTGTTTATTTTTGCAGCTTCAAACTGTATCTTCTATAAAGGAGGCAGAGGGAACCTAAACAAGAATCATTGTATTTGGAGTCCCAGATCTTAACGCCGCGCTTTGTCTTGTTACCGGAATCAATGAGAATCGAATCCACAATCGTCTTGTTTATAGTCAGATCTCATCTCCACTGCGCCTCATCGTTACTTCTGCTTAGGAAATTCTCCGAAATTTAGCCGGAAAATGAACAGAGAATGCAGGAGATAGTATGAAGATATTTTTATCGAAAAATAAATAAATTTAGAGTGTCAATTTTCAACAGATATCGTACGGTGGTTTATTTTCCATATTTATCACACAGTTGAAAGCGACGAGTACTCGTCGCCATTTTCTAGTTGAAAATGTTGTGGCTCTGGAGAATTTATATTGTAGTTGCAAACTTACAAAGGATGGATAAATTTGAAGTTGAGGAAGCGATTTGTATAAGCGATGTGGCGATACTAAAGGATTTCTATTTTTGTTTTATTTTTAGATGCATCTTTTACATTCCGCGGCATGTTAAAGGTGTATGTAGAAATATTTTTTTGCAACTTCATGTAAAACCTGAAAATTCAAAGTTAAGATTTCCGGAATCCAATTAATTACTTGAATGTTCAGTACAAAACCCCGGGAAAGGATTGTTTTTTAATTCATTGAAATTCGGCTTACAAACGTACATGAAACAAAATCTACTCCAATTTTTTTTTCGAATGTTCTTTGTTGCTGTTGATCTGGACTAGTCTTGACAGCATCAACGGACGGAGAGACTAACCTCGATAATTCAGAACTGAAGGTGAAAACGAGCACTTCCATCCGTCGTCAAATTTATTTGGAGACCGCCAAAAGGAATGTTTTAAAACTTCTGTCAATTATTAAGTCAGGTTTCCCCCAAAAGTTGGCGTTTTATCTGATCAGAAGGAGAATTAAGGCTGCGACCTGATGGTCTTTTTTGTTTACAGTCTTAGAAAACATTTTGAGTTGATGAAATGCGGTTATTACTTTGATGTTACTGTTATGCGGTTATTACTTTGATAGTAACTTGTTGGCTACAGTATTGTGTACAGGAATAATTTGTACGCATGAGGTTTAAATAATAAGTCTTATATTGAAAATTAGGTGTGGTAGGCGGGTTAGATTGTTAACCTCGTGGTAAGATAGGGACTATAATCGAAATGATTTTAAGTACGATCCTCATTTGTGGAAAAAAGTAGTAAAACACATTGTTTTAGTTTTTTTACGGCGTTAAGTTTCACCACTCACACACAGTATCTTTAGTTAATACGATAAGCTCCGCTTTTTAGTGTCTCGATACTTTATTTCAGTTGCCTATGTGTAAATTTTCATACTGAAAAATATTCCAATAATGTCTCATAAAAAGAATGGAAACCGGAGAAAGCTTTATTTATTATATGATGTTATTTATTTTTTATGGCTTAGTATTAATAATTTTATTAAAATAATACATATATTATTCGTCTTATCCAATTACACTTAAATAAATGAAAGTTGAAACGCAATATTTTCACATAAAAATGTGTATTTATATGGCTTCATTCATATTACTCAAGAATTATATTTTAAATTTTTTTTGGCTTATCTTTGGCGTATCCCGCATATAGCAGAGCAGAAGCAAGGGGGAAAGTGTACACTCCATTTCCCACTTTCCTCCGAATTCGGAGCATTGCGTGTGATGGAACTCAACACCGCGCATTTGCCTTGGTACCAGAGCGCAGAAATGTAAATATTAATAAATAATAATTCATTCCACCGAGTGGGAATCGAACCCACAACCACCGCGTTAAAGTCACACTTGTGCCCCAGTCCTATGACTACCTCCTTCATAATAATGTATTAAAAAAATAAAATATTCCGTAATATCTAGTTATTTATCAAAAAATAGTATTATGTGTAAGGAGCACTTGAGAAGCGCTCGAGGCGGGCTGGAGGGCGCTTTACGCTCTCAGCAGGTCCAGTTTCGTCGCTTTGGCGTTGCTTTTGAGTAGTATTTGAATAGTTAGGTCTATTTATTGTGTATATTTATTTAAAACTTAAATTATTAATATTAAGATGATTGTTTGAACGGAGTGTCTCAACACTAGGTTCCCTCTGCCTACCCTGCTGTGTGCAGGATACAGCGTGAAGCTGATAAAAACAAAAGATGATTGTTTTATATATCTAAAGCATAATAAATCTTTTTTCAATTGTTATCATTCCAAATTTATATTATTTAATCATATTTTCGTGAAAAATATCAGTATTTACATATAATACCAATGTGTCTTAAGGGATTTATCGAACGATGTATACATACGGCTGGGCTTCACTGAATGGGCTCTCATGACAGACTGGATGATGCTTTACGCTACGAACAGATCCTGTTACGTTAGGCAGAAGTATTAGTTCAACGGGTGTGTCTCAATACCTATAGTTGTTAGGTAATAAATAGTGTTATGTAAGGCCATTTCTGGTCATATATGGTCTCGGTTGTGGGTTCGATTCTTACTTGGGAGAATGTATTATATTCATTTCTTAACTCTGGCCAAATGACATAGCGCGGCGTTGTATTCTGCCGCTTAAAACACAATGTCTTGAAAATTGAGCGGGAGCGGAGGGACAATTGTGGGCAGCGGAGTGTCTTAACACAGGGTTACTTTTGGCTATTCTCTATATGGGGGAAATTTATTATTCTTCATACAAGGATATCGTTTTCTTTTTTATTGCAAAATTTACATACTTTTCTAATGTTTATTTACTAAGCAATAACAATAATACTGAAAAAACATCCATAATACGTTATATATAAAGTAAACGTTAAGTAATTTTAAAAAAATGTCTAAACATTCCCGGAATCCAATTAATTAGTGGAATGTTCAGTACAAAACCACGAGAAAAAGATTTTTTTCAATTCATATTACTTTTTCTTTTCTTTCTTACTTTCTACATAAAATAAATGTTGTATTTTCATATAATTCATTAGTTTTAATGATATATATTCTGTGGAATTCCAAAAAGAAATTGATATTTTAAATCGATAAAAACCAAAGACATTTATTTGTAGAGAGTAGAATATCTTACTTAACACTATTGGCATGTAGTTTCAATTTAAATACTGCTAAAGCTTTAACTACTACTTTTTTTTACATATTACTTGGACAAGCTCAACAAAAATATATATATTTATACAATAGAATACAAGTATATTTTTTAATTCGTTACTTCGTACTCTTTTTAATAGTCTGTGGTAGTGGGACCAGACATGTACATGTGGTCGTCCTCGGATATAGCAGTGTTTAAAATCTTTAATTCAAAAATGTTCTTTCACACTAAATAACTTGGAATTCACCGTACAACTAATACAACTAGTAGTTTTAATTGAAAAAGTAAACAGTAAAATTAAAATATTTATAATAAAAAACTACACTAAAATTATATAAGTAGTCATCTGACTGTTATCGAAGGTTAGGAGTTCGATTCCCACTGCCCAGACAGTAGGTTCCCTCTGCCTGCTAGACGCGAGATACAGCGAACAAATCTAGAAAAATAACACAATTTAATAAGCTTCTTAAAATTGAGTTCAAAAATTTCTTTTCCATTAACATACTTCCTTTCCCCAATTTCTGTCGATTGTGTAGGCATTGCATGTTGAGCGGGGGAAATCAACGCCACATTTTGCATCGACACCAGAGCGAGGTAGTAAATATTAACTATTTTATTTACTCGAGTGGGAATCGAATCCACAACCTGTCGCGTTCACAGTCCCACACTTGTTCCCCTGCGCCACGACCTCTACTCATTATAATTAAATTAAATGAAATTAAATTAAATTAGCTTCACGCTGTATCCCGCACACAGCAGGGTAGGCAGAGGGAACCTGGTGTTAAGAAACTCCGTTCCCCACTTTCTGCTGAATTCTGGATTCTCTGGTGTTGGGTGGCAGAACTCAACGCTGCGCTTAACCTCGATACCAGAGCGAAGTAATGGAAATATACATTTAAGTAAATAATTCATCTCCTCGAGTGGGGATCGAACCCACAACCAGTCGGTTTTACAGTCACACCTCGTGCCGCTGCGCCACGACTAGCCTCATTATAATGATATATAATTATTCTTTTGACTAGAGCGTATCTGCATAATAGATTTTAAATACCTCTTTAAGCCAACTGTTGATTCTGTAACACCAGGCAATGCATTTAAATGCCTGCATTAGACACTATATGCTTCAAAGCTCTTGGCGTGGAATGTGTTCTTTATAAATACGAGTACTTTTCTCATTTAAAATAGAATTGTAGTGTGTAAAATGAGAATATAAATTTATTATACGGTTTTTATTGTCAGCCTACATTTTAGTATTAAAAAAAAACCGGTTAAGTACGAGCCGGTTTCGCACACCGAGGGTTCCGTACGTTTTCAGGTCAACGGGTAATAGGTAAGTACAACGTGTAAAAGTTGATTTAAGTTTGTAAGCATAAGCATTCATAATAATAAATCAGTTATAATAATAAATTAGTAATGTTTTTTTTTCTATGAAATATCTATAAAAAATACTTATAAATTTTCACTTTTTTTGATTTTTTCATTATTTGTACTTACAATACAGTTACAAGAAAGTTATCATTTTGTGCTAAATTTAATAACTGTAGATTCACGGGAACTACCCTATCAAAAAAAAGGGAGTGCAATCATCAACACTGTACAATTTTGGTAAAAAGAACAAAAGAAGTACTGGTATTTAATATAAACGATAATAAATATTATTTTAAAATATTTACCAGTTTTCAAATTAAAATAAACCTATGTATTTCATTTCCAGCGGCATGTCAGTGAAATAAGTGTGATGCTATTGTAGAATTATTTCAAAGCTGCTTCGCGTTTCATTGTTTTGTTGTTCAAAAGACTTCCCTCTCACATCCACTTGTTGACTCAAGCTTGTTATTTAAAATTATGGGTGTTTTCCACATATTATATTATTATATGTGAGAAAGAGGCCGTCGTCGTGGCGCAGTGGCCCACCATGTGACTATAAGCTCGACGGTTGTGGGTTCGATACCTGCTCGGGGAAATTAGTTACTTCATATTTTAAATTCTTCGCACTGATATCAAGACCAATCATGTCGTTGAGTTCCACCACTCAACACGTATTATTGCAAAAAACCGGGGAAAAGTGAAGAACGGAGTATCATAAAACTAGGTTCCCTCTGCCTATTCTGCGGTAAGACACTTCCGTTACCTACTTTTCCCTCAATTTTTAAACATGATATATCTACCAGAGTAGGAAAATTAACATAATTTAAATATAACCATTCCTTCGAGTGGGGATAGAACTTACAACCATCGTTGCACCTCTGCACAACGACATTCATAAAATGAGAAAATCTTATCACATACCTATATAAATAAATGGTCATAGTAAAGTCACAGAAATAACCTATATGTATTAATCAATCATTTAGCTCAACTTAAAAAAAACATAAAACAACTTTGTCCTTGTCAACGCAACACATGCTATTAAGATACAAAATTTCTAAGTAGACTTAGGCTTAGCCAACCGATCTGACGAAGAATTAAGGCTGTGACCTGCTGGTCTTTTTTGTTTACAGTCTTAGAAAGCATTTGGAGTTGATGATATGCGGTTATAGCTTTGATGTTTATTGAGAAATTTGTGTACAGGGATACCCAAATGATTAATTTTAAATTTAATTTTGTGTGATCGGTTTGTCAAATTCTTTATTTTGTGGTGTGATAGGAACTGTGATCGAGATGATTTTAAGAATGATCACTTTGAAAAAAAAAAGCGCTAAAAGAAAGTGCGGCGTTAAGTTTCGCGACTCATATCGACAAAATCTCCAATTAACACGAAAAACTCTGCTTTTGAGTATCTTGATACTATGTACAGGATGCCTAAATGTTTTCATTTTCATACTGAAAAGATAATATCTTGAGCAGTATTGACGATGATTTTATTGAATTTTCACAGCTTACTTTTTCATAAAATAAATATATTATTCGATCCCTTATCCAATTACACCTAAATAAGTGAAACTTGATACGCAATAATTTCACGCAATAAGTGGATTTACATGGCTTCATTCATATTTCTCAAGAATTATACTAAAATATTTTTTTGGCCTCACGCTGTATCCCGCATAGGATATCATCCTGCATCCTGCTAGGATAAGCAGGGGGAACCTAGTGTTAACATACTCATACAGTTCCACACTTTCCGCCGAATTTTCGAGGCATTGCCTATTGATAGGCAGAACTTTTACCTTGTGCCACCGAGTGGGAATCGAACCTACAATCATCGCGTTACACTCACACGCTTGTTTTCCAGCACTGCTAGGAAAAAATAGAATATTCCGTAATATCTAGTCATTTATCAATTTGTAGTATTATGTGTAGAAGCACTTGAGAGGCTCTCGAGGCGGACTGGAGGACGCTTTACGCTCTCAGCAGGTCCGGTTTCATCGCTTTGGCGTCGCAGATATGTGTTATTTAAATAGTTAAGACTATTTATTGTGACATTTATTTAAAATTTAAATTATTATTATTTTAAATATAAATATTTAGAAGATAGTTTTAGATATATAAGGCCTATGAATTCTTTTTTTTTTCAATTATTCCAAATCGATATTTGTTAATTATATTTAACTAAGCCACTGCTCATAAATTTTTGAGAAAAATTTGATACAATAAAAAATATTTTAACGGTTCATTATTATTTTTTTAACATATTTTTGAGACTCGATTTCCAAGAGGCGCTGCTTGAAACTACTCTACTTTAAATTTTTCATATATTTACTAAAAAAACGTTTTTTGCTGGTATGTGTAATAATACTTAAAAATAAAAAAAAAAAATTACTTAATTTATTCAAGGATAACTAAAATATTTTAAAATAACAATACAATTGATTCAGTAATAATAATACTATTATCTTAACAGAATTATCGAACACTGTATACATACGGCTGGGCTTCACTGAATGGGCTCTCAAGACAGACTGGATGATGCTTTACGCTACGAACAGATCCTGTTACGTTAGGCAGAAGTATTAGTTCAACGGGTGTCTCAATACCTATAGTTGTTAGGTACTAAATGTTATATAAGGCTATCGGACATATATCTCTCTACTTCTGACTGTAAACGTGTCGGTTGTGGGGTCGATTCCCACTTGGGGGAATATATTATTTTCATTTCTTCTGGTGGAGGTGGACGAGGACGAGGTGGGATTTCGGGTGTGGAGTGTCGTAACACTAGGTTTCCTCTCCCTGGAGGTAATGTTAAAACACTTCTTTTTTTGATTTTCTGCCGAATTCTAAAGACAACGCGTGTTGAGTAGCTGAACTCAACGCCGCGCTTTGCCAGAGCGAAAAAAAAGAAAATATTCAACATTTTATTTCTTCGAGTGGGAATTGAAACCACAACCTATATCGCCTAGTTTTTTATCTATTATTTTTACCAGATATGTGAAAATCAAACTAATATTTTACATCAATTTCAATTTTGTTTAATTAAACACGGTAAATTTGACATAAAACGTGAATATGTTATAACGTTCTGTATTCACTGCAAATGAAAACAATGACATGTTTATTTTAGGTATTATTCAGAATTCTACTCGTGTAATCGTAGACTGTAGTTAGACTCGAGGATGTAGAAACAAACACAAAACAAAGTAAGATATTTTGAATAAGATGAATTTCGAATTATTAAATAAATAACTATTGTAGGCAATAGTAGTATCTAGAGCAACGTATTTAAGTACTATATACACAAATTGTACCAGTAGTAGTTTGAATATAGGTAAAATAAAACTAGCACCGTCCAATTATAATATTAAAGTCGCTTATATAGAAAACACAGCCATAGGTTCACTTGGATGGTTTCCTAGAGGCGTGGGTTCAAATTCGGCTACGCTCAAATTTTTATAAAAAAAAAAACAGCTTCACGCTGTATCCCGCATACAACAGGGTAGACAGAGGGAACCTAGTGTTAAGACACTCCGTTCCCCACTTTCTACCGGATTCTGGAGGCATTGCGTGTTGAGTGGCAGAACTCAACGCCGCGCTTTCTCGACACCAGAGCGAAGAAATGGAAATATAAATTTAAGTAAATATTTCATCTCCTTGAGTGGGGATCGAACCCACAACCAGTCGATTTTACAGTACAGTGCATAAATATTTTTCTTTCTCCAGTGTGGAATAACTCTGTAAAAATATTAAAAATATAATCAATTATTATTTTAAATTATGTTTATTCATCTTTTAAATTACACTCAATAGAGCTCTTTCACTCACTTTTTATGTATGTTAAATTTGTACGATATTTTATAGTAAATGTATTTATATAACAATGTATTGTAATAAAAGCTATACAATATTAAATAAACTGAGTCTATCCAGTATTGGTAGAGCACTTTAACAAAATAGTGCCTGTGCTTTACAATTATATAAATCAACACGCATCAATGAGGCCAGCCGTGCTGCAGAAGCAAAAGCGTGTAAATGTAAATGCCGCGGATTGTGTGTTCGATTCCCACTCGAAAAAATTAAATATTTTCATTTTTTCACTCTAGTAACTAGGCAAAGCGCGGCGTTGAAATCCGTCGTACAACAAGCAATACTTTGAGAATTTGGCCGTAAGTGACGAACGGGCGGGTCCTTGTTAACGGAATATCGTAACAGTTCCCAGGTTCACTAGGCTATGTGCAAGATACAGCTTGTAACACAACACAATAACGTAATAAACATTAGTACTTAACTTACTGCAGTTGTTTCTTACAGTTGTAGTTTTTTGATCGATTCATAAGCAAGCGGTTGTCAAATCCACAAATTATCTTAGGGTAAAAGAATATTTTTTAAACGTACAATATTTTTTACAAGTGAACCTGAGGCATGTTCGTAACTCAATTATTATAGTTTATATATAATATATTTATAAATTATATTATATTCAATATATTATATAAACGATAAGCACACACATAGCAGATAGCTTTGTACTTTATGACTTAAAAACTCTTCAGCTTTATAATATCAGTATAGAAATATAGTTTCTATTCTTTTTTTTCAGCTTCACGTTATATTCCACACACAGTTGTCTGCTGAATTCTGGAAGCATTGGCGAAACTCAACACCGCGCTTTGTCTCGACACCAGAACGAAGAAATGAAAATATTATATTCTAATAGATTCTATTCTATTTCAAAATTTTCAATGACAATGACAATGACTATACACCATAAAGTATAGCCAAATGGTTTGACGCTATCACTAATAGTCGATCTATTTGCTGCCTCGTGAACCGGAAGGGCTGGGTGTGACCTGATTTTACCTGAAACCAGGTGAAATATCGACAGATCCTTTTTTATTTGAAATGAATTGCATTCGTTTGTATTATATGGTTTTAAGTTATTTGTTTTATAATATAATTCGACATGTCATTCGAAAATTTGACGTCGTTCGTTCCAATGGATAAATGACAAAATATATATATGGCCCAGGGCCCCCTGATCTACGTTATTTAGCAAAACTGAAATTTTGTGGACTATTAGTGTAATATGTAGTTAAGACAGTATGCGTACTTACTAACCTTAAAGTAGTGCCCTTTCAGAGGTAACGCCAAATAAAGATATATATAGATACATACATCTCTGGGAGAATGATTGACCCATCGTATAGGTCTGGTGAGAGGCCATCGTAGCCCGGGCGCACAAGGGTGTGTCTGTAACGCGACGGTTGTGGATTCGATCCCCACTTGAGGAAATGAAATATTTATTTAAATTTATATTTCTATTTCTTCGTTCTGGTGTCGAGGCAAAGAGTCCCGCCAATCGACACGCAATGCCTCCAAAAATCGGCGGGAAGTGGGGAACGGAGTGACAACACTAGATTACCTCTGCCAATATATAGATTACATAACATGTAATTACAATATTTAACAGTATATAGGGAACTCAACACAAAATTAAAAGAAAAGAAGTTTATGATATTAATAATTTTATTATTTATTTAACTATCTATAATTGACTAACATTAATTATAATTTATTTATTTAACCAGCAAATATTAACATACAATAATTAATACTTAAAAAGTTACGATTTGGTAGGTACTAAGCTTTATAAACGTCACGAAGCTGACGACAAGAGAAGAGAGTTACCTTAATTAAACAACACTAATTTATAGCGACCAAATCATAGACAAATGTCAACTGTCAACATGGCCGATAGTTTAATGTTTTACATTTATAAAATATTACATATAGAAATAGTTATATATGTATTTTTTATTATTTAATAACCATTTAAAATTGTCATAATTTCGTAGTAATTAATTAATGTATTTGTATAATAGTATAATTTCAATATTAATTAAATATTTTTTTGTCCATAATTATTTCTACAGTATTAACATATTTTAAATACATTTCTTATTATTTTGCGGCGTTGAGTTCTGCCACTCAACACGCAATGCCACCAGAATTCGGCAGAAAGTGGGGAACGGAGTGTCTTAACACTAGGTTCCCTCTGCCTAACCTGCCGTGTGCAGGATACAGCGTGAAGCTGATTTTTTTTCTTATTATTTAATAACAATGAAATATCATCATAATTCTATAGTAATCTATTACGCGCAACTCAACGCTGCGCTTTGTTTTTCAGAGCAGAGTCATTAAAATAATTTATTTTATTCATTTTATTATATAAATACAATAAATGTCAGGTTTTAGAAAATATATTTAAAACAATGGAAATAACCAAAAGAGCTTTCTAAAACAAATCTTATTCAATAAATTATCGCTATTTTGTGAAGAATATTTTAAATTTGAACTATACTTGCAAGCGAAACTCGTCGGGTTTGTATTTTTTAAAATAGAGTTTACTCAGAAAATTCTATTTCATTCTCTTCAAAGTAAAATATACATAAAATTTCAGTACAAAAATATTGAAAATGTTGAAATTGTGTAATATATCTTACATTGTAATATATCTTACATTTATGAATTTACTAGTAACAAAATTTTTGATGACATTTATATTTAAAAAAAATATTGTACCTAATTTTTATTTCACCTAATATAATATAGTAATAAAATAACATATAAATGTATTTATTGTACCATAAAAAATTAGACATCAGGTCACGTTGACCAGAAACGGTATTTCAGGTATTTTTTCATTTGAACGATTTTATTGAATTTGCTACGAAGCAAACGCGCGTGGACATTTACACTATTAGTCTTATATTACAGAGAGAAAACTTGAAAAGAAAAAGAGAAACTGTCAAATCAATGTAAAGTTTTATTTTATATGGTTAATATTTTTTATCGTTATAATAATAATAATAGTTAATGATAAAGTTGACTTAGCAGATTCTTACACGAGGATATTTGTACTATAAGTATATAAGTAAAAAAAAGCACCAGGCGTCCCTTGATGCCTAACCAATTTTTTTTCAGCTTCACGCTGTATCCTGCATATTGCAGGGTAGATCTGGTGCTAGGACCAAGACACTCCATTTCTCACTTTCTCAATTATTGAGGCATTGCGTGTTGACCGGCGAAACTCAACATCATCTTAGTACCAGAGGTAAGAAATTAAAATGTTAATAAATATTCATTAATAAAAAAAGTTTAGTAAATATTTATTTATTTCTCCGTATAAATCGAACGCACAACCGTCATCTTACAGTCATACGCTTGTGTTGCTGCGCCATGGACAGCCTCATGTACCTTCACTATGACAGAATGTCAATGAATAAGATAACCTGTAATTGAATTTACAATGGTACTTATTACCTAATGTCTTTTTTATTTGAGAAGAAAGACAAAGATTTAAGCCCGTAAGCATTTTGATCGTTTTCTATACAAACAGATACGTTTAAAACGTTTTCGAAAATCATTTCCTGGCTCAATTGAAACTGTTCTAAATCTGTAAATACTTAATTTTAATTTATTTTTAAGTCGAATAATCCCGCACGGTTTGTTTTGTTCCCAATCCCAAACCAATCTATTTTTGGTCTGTTGTAGACGCTATTGTAATTATAAAGGTTTGAAAGGGAGCTAAGGGATGGCCGTTTGCGGATTAGGTTTCATTTCAAAGTTTAAATCGACTTTTTCTCGATGTAATTAGATATAATTTTGAAGTGATGATTTTTGATTCTTAAATAAGATGGGATAATTTTGTTTAAAATAAATGTTTTGCAAGAAAGGTATTAAAATTTTAGTCCTTTTTAAATCGTTGGCTAGAAAGACTAAATACCTTTTTTATAGTAGTTAAAATAATTATATTAGTAGTTATTATACCTTAGTTACTCTTCTAACAATTGCAAATTTAAATCTATATATCTATGTAAAATTACATTTTAAAAATATAATTCTTGTTTGCTGGCACCTTAGGAGCTCGCAGCTTGTAGCGTCTTGTCTCAGAGAATTAAACTTTATTCATTATAACTTTCTTATCATCATCGACAGGAGATTACTTGGTCCACTAGTCGGAGCTATTAGGTTCTCATCTACACTTATATTATAAGGGACATAACGGAGTGATCGACTTATCGAATCTCCATTTGATAATAATTAATGTCATGATTTTTTTGGTTTGTTTTTAGTTTTTTTTTAATATTTTCATTTATTTCTATTTTTAGAGTTTCGAACTTTAAAAGTAAAAACGGATATCACTTTAGTGTCTGTCTATATGTCAAGTCCATTTATTTTAAAATCGCGTAGAGATATCGAGCTGATATCAATACCAAATATTCAAGTCTATTGTCCCTTAAAGCACAGAAAACATCGAGTATGTAACGTTTTCATCTTCGTCCTCAACGCAATCAAAAGAAATGTGCATTTCTGAATCGATTTCCCTTGGACTCATAGATATGAAATTTGGCACGAAGTTCGAGCTAAGCTACAAATAAAGTAATAAATCTTAAACATTATTTTTTATGAATATCAGTATTTGTAGTTCATTTCATACAAAATGAATATATATGCCCGCAAAACTAAAGTTCAAAATTTATAAGTTACATTTCCGTTAAAACCTGAAATCAATACGGAACCCTTGGTGGCAACCCAGAGCACGACACACACTCAACCATTTTTTTAATATCAAACTTTGAATTATACCATTTTTTTGTGATATACTATGCTATACAAAAATACATTTAATTTTTAACTTTAAATCGCAAAAGACGAAACAAATATGTCTCAGTATACTAGGACTATTTCTAATGAACATTCCATACAAACACTAACAATTTTACAACAGCAAATGCAAGCTGTTACGAAATAACTACATAATAGAATTATCGAAGTTAGAGTAATGCTTGCGATGTAGCGACAACTTCTTACTTACCAGTTTGTGCAAAGTCTGCAAGATTTTACTACTGAAGCTTACTGAAGGAGTTTTTCACTTAGTTCTATTTCACAAAGGTATGTAAATTTTAACTTGGACAAGTTGGATTTGCATAACAAATGCTTAATTAGTAGCGATGAAATGTTTCCAACAGTTATTTAGCTGTGATTCTGTGGCTGTTGTTTGTATATTTACTATTCTAAATTAAAAATATTGTGGCTGAAATGGTATATATTTTTCTATGTGAAGCTTCTATGTGTAGCTTTGTTTCTTTTCTGTACATCTTAACTTTCTATGAGTAATGACACAGAAATATTCTTGAAAAAGGCAACATACAGTACTATTAAAATTTTCAATAAAAAACCCTTCCCAAGTTCATAATATATCAATTTATCTTATAGTTGAGTTAGTAGTTGATCTGAATTTACAATAAGAAACAAGAAAGTTGTGTTTTGCTTTGTTACCAGATCGAAGAAATTAAAATAATAAATATTTTATTCTTCCGACTGGGAATCGAACACACAGCCCTCGCGTTTACAATTGTGCCCCTACACCACGAGGGCCACAATTTTTTTTGATAGTGATATCTCTATATTAAATCAAATTTCGACCGAGAACGTCGTTATTACTGCACTAAGTATACATATTTCTATTAATTCCATTTACTCTCATATATTATAACTGATATATTATTTAACATAAATTGCTCCACTTCAGTTTATATCAAATGAAGCCTACTGTAAATCGGCTTATGTTTTTAGTGGTTTCGAAACAAAATTAATGAAAATGGCATCAAGAGTGTCACTTCCTTTTTCTTTCAGCTTCCGTTTATTTCAACAAAACAGAGTAGGCTGAGAGAATCTAGTGTGAAGACACTCTGTTTTCTGATTTGTGTTTTTATTATACTGGGTGTGAGTGGCAGCACTCAACGACGCGCTTCATCATGACAAAGATGGTAAATAAACGGACATGATTTTGTTTTAGTGTTTATTTTATAAAGAAGCGCGTACAGAAGAGGTTTCTCTGGCACCTTTCTTATCAGTGTAATCTAAGCAAATCACTTTCAACTTATGCTGATAGACTAAATTTTTTCGACATGGATTCTTTTCAAAACAGAAGATTGGTTCTTGACTGTCTATTTTTATTCAAATTAGTTATTGGACTTATTGACTGTCCTCAACTTTTAACAACGCTGCGTTTTTCAGCTCTATCCAAACTGCCTAGGCGTTGTAAGTACGACCTATTTACCTCAACTACAAATTCTACAAACTTAGGCAAATTTTCCCCAATAAACTGTATCATTACACATTTTAATAGTATATCCAAAAAGGTAGACATTGACATTTTCTTTGATAAGCTGCCCTTATTTCGTGAAAAAATATTGGAGTCCTTGAGATCTAAGTAACTATGTCTCCTCATTATTGATTCGTTGTTATTATTGTTTTTTTAATCTTTTGACCTTGTGTATTTGCAATTAGCTTTTTTTTAATATAATTTTACATATATATTTTTAATATAATATTTATATTGTAGGTGTAAAACTGGCATGCCGTCAACACCTATAATTGTGGCTGCACTTGGTGTTTTGTATTAAGTTTTGTACTCCGTATGTATTAAGTTTTGTACGCAATGCCTAAAGAGAAGAAAAGTGGGGACCGGAAGAATCTTAATGAGAGACAGAGTGACGCTTTTCCGCTATGTGCGGGACACAGCGGGATACGAGCTAAATCATAAATAAAAATAATACCTATTTTAATAAAGATTAAATTTATTAGCCGCGTGGAACTGAAATAAATGTAATTTGCTAACTTTAATAATTAAAAATTAAGAAAAAGAAGTTATAATGTCGTATTTAATACCAAATTAAGTTAATGCATTGCAAAACAATTACTTTAGACACAACGTAGAGACAAACTAGTGTTAAGACATTCTGTTATTTCTCCGCTCCGTACGTTGTTCGTTGCTCGACCAAATTTAAGACATTGCGGTGCTGGTAAATGAAAGTAAACATGCAACTGAATGAGAATCGAACACACAACTATTGCAAATGTTGGCCCATTGCGCCTCAATGGATAAATATGCATAAAATATTTTTATGCTCCTTATTATTATGTACGAGTATGTGAACATTTTAAACTTGAACCTTGAACTTACTAAACGAATTATTTAAAATATAATCCTTATCTAGGTGGACAATGTAGTCTTACATTATTTACATAAATTAAAGTATGGACACGAAAAAAAAAGCATAAGAACGGCCCAACGTTGAGTTCCGACACTCAACACGCAATATTTCGAAAAAATTGGCGGTAATAATGCGGTCTTAATGCCGGGGTCCCTCTGCCTATCCTGCTGTGAGCGGGATACAGCGTGAAGCTGATTTAATTTAATTTTCTATTTAAACATGAGAACGACATGACACTTCTAAATATTATTATAAAACTCCATATCAATATTCTAATTGTGGCCAGGGAAATCTGTTTGGCTCCCAAAATTACATATTATTGTTGAGTGCGAGCAGATGAGATTACTCTATCTAATATATTATTCATTTGCCCATTTGTTGTGAATTAAATACTATTGTGAATTATAATAATTGATGCTCCTAATAAAGAGAATAGCATTTTTTTCTATTTATGTATTTATTTTATATATTTTTAAAAAAAATCAAATCAGTTTCACGCTGTATCCCGCACACTGCAGGGTAGGCAGAGGGAACCTAGTGTTAAGACTCACTGTTCCCCACTTTCCGCCGAGTTCTGGAGGCATTGCGTGTTGAGTTGACGGAACTCAACGCTTTGCCTCGACACCAGAGCCAAGAAATGAAAATATAAATGTAAGTAAATATTTCATCTCATCGAGTGGGGATCGAGCCTACAACCAGTCGATTTTACAGTCACATTTTGTGCCCATGCGCCACGACTGGCGGGACTGGCCATTTTTTTACCATCACTAAATATATCATACTAACCCCCCTCTAATACTATTCCTCTTAATTCTTAAGTTTTAATACCGGTCTTAATATATAATTATCTATTTTCTTAAAAATACAAATACACTTTACTCTTAATAATGATTAGCAATATAAGGATAGCAAGGGTGCTAACAAACCTATTTACTTCAGTAAGAACCTAAAATACCATTATTTAAATGGCGGTATATTTTGATTTTATTTCACGCTTTATCCCATGCACCAGGGTAGATAAAGAGAAATTCGTAGCGAGATATTGTCTGTTGCATGGCGGAACTTAACGCCGAACTTTTTCCTATTAGAATGGAGAAAACAACGAAATATCGAAGGACTCGATAACCTCTAGATAATTTGACCAAAAATTTTGTAATTTTGTAACAGCAAAAATAAACCTTTCTTAACTAGATCGAATTTAAACACAATATTTTAGGAGAGACTTAAGAAACAATTCAATTATTTGTACTTAAAATTATAAGAATTACAAAGTTTTATTGGTTCTGTAACTTTTCCAATATTCCAGTTGATCGCGTGTCATCAAGAAAGGATTTCGTATAAACTCAATTCTCTGTTGGACACATTTCAACAAGGTCCTTCCTTTCAATATATTATTTTTTCTCTGTTTAGTTTTTTTTTTATATTTTGAAATAAATTAAAAACGCATAGTTAGTAATTTAATTGCCTACAACATTTTTTTTTAAATAAAAAATAGTAAACTAGTACAAAACCTGATATAAACTGTATACAACTATTGTTCATGGTTGTTTATTATTTAATATTAAATATTAAATAATTTATTGAGGCCAGTTGTGGCGCAGGGGCACAAAGTGTGACTGTAAAATTGACCGCTTGTGGGTTCGATCCCCACTCGAGGAAAAAAAAATTGTTTACATTAACATTTTCATTTCTTCAATCTGTATCAAGGCAAAGTGCGGCGTTGCGTTCCGCCACTCAACAACTCCGCAATGCCTCCAGCACTTAGCGGAAAGTGGGGAACGGAGTGTCTTAACACAAGGTTCACTCTGTCTACCCTGCTGTGTGCGGGATACAGTGTGTAGCTGATTTAATTTTTAAATAATTCGTTCCCTCGAACGGGAATCGAATCCAAACATCAAATCGGTCGCGTTTACACTTACAAGCGTGTAAAAATAATTAATGAAAAAACATAACAACATGGAAACACATGGGTATGAGACCCAAATTTGGGACTAAAACAAGTAGGTATTGTACATACTCTTAATATGTTACAGAGTTATTTCCACTCGCTCTGTTGGGCTTCCCTTTATTTGTGCCGGAAAATTAGCTGCGTCAGTTGTAGCCCATTTGAAGGGACCGCGGCAAAAGTGAAAGCTGAAATCAATTGAAATAACTTCCCTCTAACAGCCTTGGTTATTGATCGTTTTTTGATACTGTTCTATACGAATAAGGTATACCTGCATAATATGTTTTCGGTTCATCCCACATTTAGATAGGGAAGCAGGGGGAACTTAGTGTTAAGTTACTCAGATTCTCTATTTTCGCCAAATTTGGTGGAAGTCAACGCCGCGTTTTGTCTAGGTCCCACAGCGAATAAGAATAATTGTTTTCCCCGAGTGGAAACTAAGCCCATCACGGAGCCCGGTACGGTGACACTACGGCCTCTGTACAATTTAATTTATTGATATAAATTAGGAAAAACGTAAAAAACCGCAACGTAAACGTAATGGAACTCGTATTATATATATGTAATTTTATACTCGTAACATATACATTTTTTTTATTTATTTTTCATTTTTAACTTCACGCTGTATCCCGCACATAGCAGGGTAGGTAGAGAGGAAGCATTGAAAACTAGTGCTAATATTCCGTTCCCATCAAGTCACTGCCGTTACCCTCGTTACTTTCTACCGAATTCTGGAAACATTGGGTGTAGAGTAGCGGAATTCAACTCCGCGTTTTGGCTCGTTGTGGGCGGAGATGTAGTTCGGTGGTTCACGTCTGCATGTATGAATAAAATATAGAAATATTTAATTTCCTTGCACAATGTTAAATATTTAATTTCTTCGAGTGGGAATCGAACCAACAACTGTCGCAGTTACAGTCACACGCTAGAGTGCCACAACTGGCCTTATGCATTTTGTACTTCTATACAAAGAGAATCCTGTTATAAAATTTTGTTATATTCAGGGTCAATTATATTTTATTTGTTTCTTACCCTTGTCATATATTTTACTAATCTGAGTGAAAATATTCCTATTTTTTTTTCTGCCTTTTTTGAATATAGAAAGTAACACCTAAAAGCTTAAAATATCAAAAATGTCACAATTTTGTGAAACGAAAACCCTTAATTAAATTAAAAGCTGTCCAGGTATAAAATAAAAACATCAGTATATTGTATACCTGTTCATTACTATGTAGCAATTGGGGTGACCTTTGAATTTGGGAGTATAATTTGTACGTCTCTGTCGGTCTGTCTAGTGGTCGCTATACTAAAAATTATACAAAAATGTTAAACATCTAAGGGCTGTTTAGTTATTATGGGAATAGTAGTTTTTACTTAAGCTTAACTATTATAATATATAAAATAATGATATTTTGTAAAATATATTGTTTAGCAATGACAACAAGAAACTTATTGTTGTTTACAGATCTTTACGGTTATTCTGATTATATAATATCTATATTTGTCAGATTTCTAACTATATTTTTATTACATTTTTGAAATCATTCTTCGCTACTTTCTTTCTGACTATTTTATATGTAGAAAAGATACAAATTTATAGTGAAAATAATGTCAGAAGTGTTGTTTTTATTTATCCCTTTCAGGACATAAAGTTTTGAGAGGTGTTGCCATCATTTTAACTGTTTAATATAATTTATTGTGGATCTAAAAACATATTTTTAAAGTAAAAAATATTAAAGTTAGTTTTAGTTTAGTAAGAAAAATAGGTGATAAATTTAATGATTTATAGACGCTTTTTTAATGATAGTCTTTTTTAATGGTATACTCTTAGAATTTCAACAAAGATATTTTGTCCCTGAATGTTATGTCCATTATTAATAAAAAAAAAAAATAGAGTAGTACATTGTGGTGGTTCTCAAACTTTTATTTACCTATTACTACATCAGATAGATGGACAAGACGTGTATGCTGTCATCACTTGATGAAACACCGGCTACGTGACACTGTTGGGGAATAACCGTAGGATCTTAGCTTGATAAGGTTTTCACATATACGTTACTAAGATATGTTTCTAGATGACAGATTATGACGTATAAAAGAAAATAAAGTGGATGGTTTGGCTTAAGTGGTTATAATATTTTTATGATTTTTTATCTATTTCTCAGTTTCACGCTGTATCCCGCACACAGCACCCTGCTGTGTGTGGGATAGGCAGAGGGCATCTAGTGTTAAGGGGCCATTCAAGTATTACGTAAGCACTGTAGGGGGGGGGGTGGCCTTGGGTTTGCTTATTTTTGATGATATAGGGGAGGGGGGGTCAATAATAGCAAAAAAACTGCTTACGTAATACTTAAACGGCCCCTAAGACACTGTTCCCCACGTTCTGCCGAATTCTGGAGTCATTGCGTGTTGAGTGGCAGAACTCAACGCCGCGCTTTGCTTCGATACCAGAGCGAAGAAATGGAAATATATATTTAAGTAAATATTTCATCCCTTCCAGTGGGGATCGAACCTACAACTAGTCGGTTTTACAGTCACATTTTGTGCCGCTGCGCCACGACTAGCCTCAGTTATAGTTATATTTTTATGATAATTGGTAAAATTTATATTGATATTTGCTTAGTGAATGCTGTATAGAGTTATGTAGCTTACTTCAAAATCAAGATGTGTTCTGAATTCTATGATAAACGCGAATATATATGTAATTTTTTCCTTAACTTATATACAAAAACCATGATAGTGGTCTTCACCATTAAAGATAAAATGTTTTTAAGTTCTACTTCTTTTATTGTTTAATGACTAAATAGATTTATATCCTTATAATAAATAAAACAAAAAAATATAAAATAATACTTAACCACAGTTTCAAATCTTAAATATTATATAACAAATACATATAATAATAAGCCTTTTATCCTAGCGTTATCAACTTAAATATTGAAATCGTTATCGCAGTGTTCTTTATTATTTCTTTCACAAATTGCACTATTATTTCGTTTAGTCCATAGAAAAATTGACAAAAGAACAAAATGAGAAACTTCACATTTTCTACGAAGAATCAGTATTCGTTAAAGCCAAGATGTCCATTTCGTTTGATCCCGATGGCCGTAGCGCCTTTTAGTTTGCGATTCATGTTTCTGCTCCATTAAATTTGATTACAAAATGTCTTAAGTATTTTCTTCAAATTTGTTTTAAACTATTCTTTTATTATTCTGTAAGAGTAGTCGCAGTGGAGAGGACAAAGTACTATAATAAATACAACTAACCTTCTTTCACTTAACGCTAGAACATAAAATTACTGTAAAATCTTTCTTGGCCTTGGTTTGCCGTTACTAAAATATGACGTTGAGTTTCTACATACAATTAAAACAAGACATTAAAAATAAATAAACCTATATTACTTAAAATATAGATATTTTCTGTTTGTCTTGCTTTTTCTCAATGAATGGTTTTTAGTCTATATGTCAATGATTTTTTTTCCCAGTTTCTAAATATATCCAGTGACAATTTAGTGTTAGGATACTCTCTTCTCCGCTTAGCATAAGAATTTGAGACACTGCGTGTTTTTTTCGATCTTGAGGTTAATGCTGTTAGCCCTATTAGCTTTTACAGCGACAGCGGGTGAGTAGAGAAGAGAGTACTCTGTCCATAAAAAATTTGCAAGCACTATGTGGCTGCTTGCGGGGATGCCGACGGTGGTAAGGTCGTCCCCTCCGGGACTCGAATCTCTGATTGCGGCAGTTGAACGAATTATGACACTATGTATAACCACCACCGTCCTAAGTCACGTTCTAAAACGTCAAGATGAGCACAGTTTACAGAATTAATTAATAATCAATTCTATATGGGAGATTATTAGTTTACGCACTATGCACAATTGAGAACAATGCGTGCACATAATAGATAAAAAAATATTTCATTGTGTTCTATTGTAAATTCTTTTATAAAGAGAAACTTTTATAATATATTATTTACTAGCGACCGTTGAACTACACAATTATTTATAACTTGAATTAAATTTAATTCATATTCAATAAAAATATTATTGTTTCTGAGATGAACGTGAAGAAAACCATAAACAAACAGACAAAAAAATATATATTATTTCGGTTTCTATTACACTGTTGATTGCCATCAATAAAAATTTTCATATATCTTCCATGTACAGACACAGAACGGTTACGATTTTATTACAAGTACAGATGATACTCGCTGTACGGTTCATTTATTTATTTATTGATTTAGCATGCGAGAGTTCCAAGAGCAATTATTTTAGGAAGTTAGTGTATTGTAATGTTCATTGAGATTTTGTTGTTAATTTCGAGTTTGTTTACTGGATAAACTTTGTCGGGTCTTATACTGTATTTATTTATCGTTTCCCAATATAAAGATTTCCTTTTCGTCACATGTTATAAGTTATGTAAATATTTAAGTACTTATTGATTATATTATTTGCAAGTACTATTTTGTTGCGTTGTTTACTTTTTTTGCACAAATTTAAACATATGCTTATTTAGAAAACCGACCTGGTCGGTTTCCAAGAGGCGCGGGTTCGGTACTCGCTACGTTCAAATTTTTATACGTTTTCTAAATTTTTCTTTCCTGAGTGTCGAATAATCGTATATCGTATCGTCTTTTTAGCTTCACGCTGTATCTCGCTATTAGCAGGGTTGGAAACCTTTATTTCGTTTCCCATTTCACGCACAATTGAGATATCGTAACGCAGTGAGACAGTAAACGCGAAGGTTGTTGGAAGGGTAAGCTTCAAACTTCGTTCTGTTATCTAATACGCAATGTTACTTCTTTTTCTGGCGGAGAGCGGAGAAAGAAGTGTTAACACTATGTTCTTTATGTCAATTGAAACTTGCTAGTCGAAGTAAAATGGCAAATGTTATAAAGTCCTAGGACTTTAAGACATTATAAACGAATAAACAAATTAACATGTAAGTGAATTGTAATATGTTAAAAAGAATTGTTGAGTTCCACTCAACACGCAATCCCTAGAAATTCGGTGGAAATTGGGGAATGGAGTGTCTTAACACTAGGTTTCCTCTACCTACCCTGCTAAATGTGGAATACAGTGTGAAGCTTGGCACCAGAGCAAAGAAATAAAAATATTAATAAATAATAATACATTCCCTCGCGTGGGAAACGAACTCGCAAGCGTCGCGTTACAGCCCCTGCACCACGACGATCACTATACCTAATCCTTAAATTTTATTATTCATCGGGACTACAATTTCTTTACTTCACGAAACATTTTAAATTTCGTTTTAAAATTTAAGCTTTCTTATAAGATATTCATGAATCGCAGTTTTCTTGCAACCGCAGTGAATCACAAACGTAGCGAGCTTGCATTCATTGTAATTCCGCGGGTAATATCCATATTTTGCGGGAACGAAATACAAATTTTCAGAGTTTAAACTTTACGTATTGAAATATGAGTTACGCTCAAGCTCTTCCAGTGTAAAAACTAAATTGTAAGTTTGTATTATTTATTATACTTTGTTGTTTCAAATATATGTAAATTACTTATTATTTGTTGTTTAAAATGCGGCGTTGAGTTCCGCCACTGAACACGCAATGACTCCAGAACTCAGGGGAAAGTGGGGAACGGTGTGTCTTAACACTAGCTTCCCTCTGCCTACTCTGATGTGTGGATACAGCGTGAAACTGATTTAATTTTTTTTTTGTTTAATATATATTTTTACTTACCTTTTCAGTGTACACCGAAAAGGATATCTTTTATATATTTGTATCAAAAATGTTTCGTGACTGTACTAGGAAGTAAGTATAATTTATATAACTTGAAAAGAAAAATTCAAGGAACTTTGTGTTCTCTTCACAGTTTAAATATAAGTATATATTTAATTTGGAATTGGTTCGATTGCACGGTATGTTCAATCGGGTGTAAAAATAAGAAAAAATCTCTATGCAAATTTAACGAAACGTCAATAATTTGTTAGACTGTTTGTCGTACCTACTTTCTTAACCTGCTAAGCGTTTACGTGAAGCTGTTGAAGATGCTCTGTAAAAAATATGTATCATATAGTGTTACATTTTTACTTTAAAATTACTATAGCAATATAACTATTAATTTAAATATATAAAACAGGCTTTGTAGTAGTTCTACGTACTAGTCATACTAACTGAAACATTTACATTTTTAAAGTAACTAAATTTATGGTTACATTTTTCACCTTTATACACATTTATTTCTGCGTATCTGCTTAATACACGTATATTTTTATTGTTCTGTAGAAAAATTTATTTAAATCCTCTTCACGCTGTATCCCGCATAGTAGGGTAGTCAGAGGAAACCTAGTGTGAAGACACTCCGTTCCCCACGTTCTGGAGGCAATGTGGAGATGTTGAGTGGCGGAACGTAACGCCGCACTTTGCCTCGACACCAAAACGAAGAAATGAAAATATAAATGTAAATAAATATTTCATTTCATCCAGTGGGGATCGAACTCAAAACCAATCGATTCTACAGTCACACTTCGTGCCGCTGCGCCACGACTGGCCTCAATCGACTGTTTCCATAGAGAACTTTTAATAATAATGTCACCTCACCACCACCTATTAGTGTCAACAATTTTGAATACCTTTATATTATTTATCACACGACTTGAAGTAATCGCGTTCCAAGCGTCGCGTCGTTACACGCAATTAATCTTTGCCGACAGCTTACGGGCTTATAGAAACTGTTATCACATAAATTTGTGTAAGAAATACATAGATATTCGTATATAATAGAGGAAATATATTGAAGAGGCCGGTCGTGGCGCAGCGGGACGAGGTGTGACTGCAAAACCGACTGGTTGTGGGTTCGAATCCCACTCGAGGAGATGAAATATTTACTTAAATTTATATTTCCATTTCTTCGCTCTGGTGCCGAGGTTAAGCGCGGCGTTGAGTTCTGCCACTTAACACGCAATGCCTCCAGAATTCGGCAGAAAGTGGGGAACGGAGTGTCTTAACACTAGGTTCCCTCTGCCTACCCTGCTGTGTGCGGGATACAGCGTGAAGCTAATAAAAAAATAAAAAAATATATATATATTGAACATATTCTAGACGGATGTGCCAATTTGGGAACATCTAGTTAAAGATTTTTTGTTACTAAAGTTTCAAGCGAACTTTACAATTTTCATTTAGTGGAAGGTACAGTTGCTTAATAAAAAATATATTACAATTACCCTACATTTGACAGTATTTTAGTATCGACCAATTGAGTATGGTCAAAAAATCAGATATGGTGATGACACGTTTTTTTATAATAATTCAATATAGGCGAAATATAATAAATAAATCTAATATAATGTAGATATAATATAATAAATAAATTTAAACGATTTATTTTCCTTTTTTTTTTATTTTAAAACCCTCCAAATGCCAACATTGGTACAATGACCACGAATGGACTAAGTTTCCTTACAGTCACTATCCGACCTATACATGTTAAATTTTAACTTTATAAGGGCCGGTTTCACTGATTACGAAGTATAGTTTCAGATAGTATCTAATAATTAATGCTATCTCACAGACAGAGTATGAAAACACAAAATAACTGTTTCTTAGAATAACTTTTTTCATTAATGAACGATAGTAATAGATAGCATTTAATACGATTTGTTAGATTTTTTAATTACAAATACTTATTTTTACATACTTATGTAAAAATTAAATGCATGTGTCTAACGTGTATCTATCAGATATTGCTATTCGAGACCTGAAACCAAAAATTATAGCTTATCTAGCAGATACGGTTATCTGGGACTTTATGGTAGTCAGTGGTGGCACCGGCCTTAAGTATATTAGTTTAGTTTGTAGTTACGTGTAGTGTGATTCATTCGGAAATAGCAGAACTTTTTTATATATTGATTAGAAGATTTACCACAATTCCTATGAAAACAGGGAAAATATAAGATTATAATATTTTTGAAGACAATTCAAAATTAAATATTTCTATATTTGTAGTCTATATGTATAGACTATAAGTCACTATTTACTTCTCTAATAAATATATCAGTACCCAATAATACAAAAGTGACATTAAGCAGCTAGAAGCTAAACGATATATCAAAGGAATGGCCCACAAAGCAATAATCGCGTGCCACATAATAGTAAATTTATTGGAATGTATACGATGACGTGTATAATTTTTTTTTTGTGATGTACTAAATTCGTGATATAGGGGAAAATAAAAAACAGAGGGAGCCTACTATCCACCGAATTCTGATGGCATTGCGTGTTGAGTGATGGAACTCAACGCTGCGCTTTGCCTATACACCAGAGCGAAGAAATGAAAATGTTAAATATTTCATTTCCTAGAGTGAGAATCGAACTTACAACCTGTCACGTTCGCAATCACACGCTTATGACATGCACAACGACTTGGCTCTACTCTAAAGATAATACCTTCTTTTAATTTATAAAAACCGTACTAAAGATTTTCATTTAAATTCAAAATATAATTTATAAGTTACGTAAGCTAAAATCTCTACAGACCTTCAACAATACGGTGTGTTCACTTTATCGTTATTAACGAAAGTAATTACCGTTTTAAAGAAATAATATTAATTTGCGATAAAATACTAATCATGGAAGTATATATACTTATTTATTACCAGTTTTGATTTTGACTTGCCGTGTAGTATTTGTGTAATTTTGTGTCAAATCTTGCAAGCTCAATCTGGCCCGTAGTGGGTCCGAAAAAGCTGTAATCTGGATTACAACCAATTTGTTATAAATGTTATGTCACTGTCATCAGAACTGATGATAGTAAAATATTAATGAAAATTGTTGTTTATTCAAAATGGCCGTCGCAACAAAATTACGGATTACAAATTTCTACACAACCCACCTAATGTGGGTATCAAATGAAAGGGCATGATTTGTAAAATACAATAAAAAAATATATAGAATGCTTAAATATTTTTTAGAAATCGAAAAAAAATTAAACATAGCGAGATTTAAACCCGCGTTTCTTGGAAACCATCCAAGCGATCTGACCACTAAGCATATTGTAATCATACTACCTCGAAATTCTTATACGCTTAGCTTATTTATGTAGCATCTCCGTAGGAAGATTTTTTCAAATTTCCGCTGCCTAAAGATAATTGCAAAGAATTATCATTTGGTACGAGATTATGTTATTTGTTAAATATTTTTAACATATTAAAAACGTTACAAATATCTAGAAAGCTTGTTTAAATTAAATTTTAGCGTTCCGTGCCTCAAAATTTAAAAACGGAACCGTTAACGGACACGAACTCAACGGGAAGTTCCCGTTGAGTAGTTCGACGGGAACATCCTGAAATTGGTCGATGATTGGTCGAATGGGCGGGTTCATCTCGCATTTAACTAACATTTTTTTTGTTTTGGTTAGGTTACGCAATATTATTACGCGAAAGCTGTTATATATTACAAACTTTCCATGAAAGGCAATTTCTCATAATAAATAGGACTTGAAAAGTTCATATACTCTCACGGACTGTTTCAAAGACACGTGTCGTAAGAGCAACTTCTGTTCATCCACTTTGTCACTACATTTACTAGGATAATATTTGTAATTTTAGTTCCATAAGCAGTAAAGTATCACATTGTATGATGCTTTTTTAACAACTTTACGCTGTATCCCGTATATAGAAGGCTTAGCAGAAGAGGCCGCGTGTTAAGACACTCCGCTCTCCACTTACCGCCGATTTCTGGAGCCATTGCGTCTTAAGTAGCGTAACTCAATGTCGTTTTACCTCAATACCCAAAAGACACGCGCTTTTGCTCCTGCGTCTTTATATGAGTTATTATATGAGTTATTTATAAAATTTTATATTTAGATGATAATGTTTATGTTTCAGAGCTCTATTGTAATTGTAATTGGTTGTGATATTTTAGGTATTATTTAAGTAACTAATTGAACAGCTAAAAATTTCTCGCGTTACCAATTTTGTTCTTACGTATTGTACCATGCTATATGCGGAATACAGCGTAGATCTGGAAATAGTCTACATTTCTCTCGATGTGACTCTGGACGTTAAAAGAAAATAGAAAACACAGTGTTTTTGGCGTTCAACGTATAGCTACAAATAATTTCGTTATAAATCTAATGACTAAGGGATTTTTTAACATTTGGGAGCTATATTATATGTTCATTTGTCTATCACAGTTTTCCTTCACTTAAAATTTCGTCTTGTTCATAAATTTAAGCGTTAAAATAAACAAATTATATAAAAACTCATTTGTATTAAAGACAAATGTTTACTTTTATAGCAATGCGGACGTACACATTATGTGCTATTTATATTTTTACTCGATTTCTGCGAAAAAGGGATTAATAGGTTTTTTTTGCCATAGCAAGGTAGGTAAAGAGAACCTGTTAAAGCACTCTATTGAGTGGCGGAACTTAACGCCGCGTTTCGTTTTGTTTCCAAAGCGAGAAAAAATTATTCTTTAATAATAACTTCGCAAATTTCTTATTGAACATAATGATCGTGTGTTAAAATAAATATAAATTTCATAGTATTTAACGTAATATTTATATAACAGGGGAATGGGTAATGCAGTTATTTAACATTTCAGCTCCTCTTTATCATTACATATGGAATGTAAATTTGTTGATGATATTTCAAAACATGGTGTTGTTATTTAAAAATTCGTAAATATTTTGATGATGATACTTCAAGGAGTCTTCCAAAAAATAATCGTTTTTCGTATTATTATTATATATAATATATAGATACATATTATATTTCTTTCCTTATTATGTAATTATGAATAATTAAACCCGCTCTTGGAAACCGTCCTAGTGCTCCGACTACTAATTATTTTTACAAAAAAAAAAAAATTAAACATCCTACTCCACAGTCCATTTCATTTTAAGAAAACCTATAGACATTCTTATACAAAAACCCCACAACATGATGTCTTAGAAAAGAAATATATATATACGAATACTTTTGGGTATACATTGAAAATGACAGGGAAGATTTTCCTTACAATATGGGGAAAGCGTGAATTGAACACAAATTGAGCTTAATTGGTTTTTTATTTCCATTGTTATGTTGTATATTTAGAAAATTAAATGGTTGTGAGACAGTCGTAGCGCTGGGGCACAAGGTGTGACTATAAAACCGACTGGTTGTGGGCATAATCATATATAACATATAAGAATATATATCTGTAAGATATGTATATTGCATAAGCAGAAAATTTATTGTTACCACAGATATTGGACCAGTTCTTGTAAAACGAACAACAGGCAGCTGTTTTTCTTATAAACTTTCCAAATTTTAATAAAATACATAGCTGAGGTAGTCGCCGTAAAATGTTTTAAAAGCGTATAACAAAGCCATAAAAAGTCAATATAGTCTCGAAAGTTTGTATGAATTTCTTTCCTTTGAAACATTTTTATTATATTTCTTCAAGTTTTAGTTTATTGCAAGCTGTGTCTCGCTCAGATCGTGGGATAAAAATAGTACTACAATATCCCTTTTATAAGAAATGACTTCAACTTCAAACGTATTGGACACAAACGGCATTAAAAACATTTAAGTTTAAAATCAGTTGTTTCGGTATTAAGTTCTTACTAATAAATATTAGACTGTTTATAATATTGTTATATCAATATTCAATGGTTAAGTAATATAGTGAGAAAAAGATATGTATTGCGATATGTAAATAATACAAAGAAGCTAAGTATATAATATACTTAGCTTCTTTGTATACTGCTCTCTTTTTATGTATATTTGTGACTAGCGGCCCACTCGCGGCTTCGCCCGCATACCACCTATAATACTTTTATTATGCTATAGATTGATACATTCAATCATAAACACTACGTGGCAGTATGAAAGGACATCATCGGCGGCAGGGCGCCCCCCGCAAGACTCGAGTCTAGGCTTGCGGCCGTAAGCAAAGCGTTGAAATATTTTAATTTTATATTTTTTCATAAATTATATGTCCAAATTACATGCTATAAAGAAAATTATCCTTATTAAATTTCCTTAATGATGAAATAATTTTCGCTCGTAAGTTTCAATATGCATGTGAAATAAAAATCAACTTTTTTTTAGAACTAATAAAATTGAATATTTCTTTCTGTCAAACAATGTACTGATACATAATTAACTATGTGTGCAGCGCATGCGCTTCGATAGACTTTCTTATTATTGTTATTTCGTTATCTAAAGCTAACTAAGATTTACACCGTAATGTTGTATAACCTATCGCACTCCTGAAGAATGTAGCTCATACAAAACAAAAGAAAGTAAATCAGACCAGTCGATCCAGAGATTAGAGAGTAAAACATTTAAACAAACAAACAAACTCTTCTGCTATAATATATTACTGTAAATTTGATTAATTATCAATGATTCTTAATTATTATTGATTATTAGATTAAAAACCAGCAGAAAAATCTACATTTTGTCCAGCACCCGCAGGTGGGGATCCGACCCGTCCGGGTACTCTCACCGCGTATCCTAACGCCCAATTTCTAATCTAGAGATTGGATAGATATATGGAACAATCCAAGATTGACGTAGGAGATAGGTTATTAATATTGGGCGTAAAATGCCAATTACACTGAATAATTTTAAACGAAACTATTTAACCGGATAAATCGCGTATATTTAGTATTTTTTGGAAACTCCACGTTTCGAACACTTAGAAGTTACAGTAAAAATAATTTTCCATTGTCGATTTTCAGCATAAATCAAAAGAATTTGCCAAAAAATCAGTTCTAGACGGGACTTGAATACAGAATAATATTTATCATCTATAATGAAGTCAATATATTCTTTTTGGAATAGTAAGCCGTTATAGCGCAGCGGAACAAGTTGTGGGTTTTATTCCTAATTAGAGGAATTAAATATTTTTTTACTCTGGTAAGCAAAGCCCGGCGTTGAGATTCGCCACGCAATGCCTCGAAAAATCGACGGAAAGAGCCGAACAGAGTGTTTTAACACTAGGTTACCCTCTATAACAATATAATGTGAATCTGAAAAAAAATCCTGCTTATTTTTAAGGAAAAATAATGAATTGATTTGAGAAAAACAAGTTAAACTAAATACCTTGAGATGCTTCATGAGAAAATGAACGTATTTTTTTTGCTGTATATCTTCCTGTACCAATAGATAACAAAATATTGTTTGTCGTCGCCAACTTAAAGTGCTTTTTACTTTGTTTATTATTTTTAAAATGCCTAGATTTTTTATATTATATTAATTATATTAAGACTTTTTTTAAGCGTTTGTCATTTCCTCTGCTATTGGGTTGACTTCTGTAGTGTCCCGGCTACCATGCTACGAATAAAGCGTGAAAGTAAACAAATACTTTTAGTTTTATTATTGATATATATATATATATATATATATATATATATATATATATATATATATATATATATATATAATATACCCTATATTAGTTTTTATTTTAAAACGATATTTGTATGGTGAAAAATACAACCCTTTTTATATTTTTCAAATTGAATTAAAGCCAAATTTATTAAACTTATATCACAATTAAATTAGATGTTATTAGAACATGAAAACAATTCAAATTAGTGAATAAATAATGATGTAGTTCAAGCGGGCGAAACCGTGAACCGGTCGCTAGTGTATTTCGGCTAGGGTATATTCGGCTGAAACTGGGACAACAATCATTTATTAATAGAAACTGTCTCACGAAATTCGCCTTAGGGTCTTAAGACGCGTTGGAAAATGGTTTTTACCACTCATCTCAGTTTCAAAATCCTTTGTTCTTGACAACTATAGAAGTAGATTATTTTTCTGATATTTTTACAAGAGTGCTATTATTTGAATCATTCCATTATTTTTAACTTCACTCTTTCTTCTGCACTTGTATAGCATAGTATACAGAGAGCACTTAAGCACGTATGTATAAACCGCTCTCAACTCTGAGATCAATCTTGAGATGCCGTTTTAATTTATATATTACAATTTATAAATTAAAACGGCATCTCAAGATCGATCAATTAAGACCGGTCTCAGAGTTGGGAGCGGTTTATAAATACGGGCCTAAGTATTAAAGCACTCCATTGCTTAATATAAACAACAATATGTACTTCTTTGCGGCGTTATTTGTACATATATACCTACACATAGCTTTCAAACAGAGTTAAAATAATTAATGTAAAAAGACATACATTGTCGCGCAGCGTTTGAAACGCGAAGGTTTTACGTTCCATTCCGACTTATTAAAGTGAATTATTTTCATTTCCATGAATTATTTTTCCCACGGTGGTAATATGACAAAACGCGGTGTTGAGTTGCGAACTTAACACCAATGTCTCGAAAATTAAGTGAATAGGGTAGATTAAACTGAACACTTGGCATTCTTCTGACGTTCTGAATATATTAGCTTAAAACTTTAATCACTTAACAACTAAATTATCACAATGATTTATCGTCATTTACTAAACATGTCACACATTGGTATGTGTAAGAAATATCAACACAATAGCGATGTACAGGAAATAATTTCGATCTTGAAATAGCTTCCGCTTGATCGATGAATTTTACCCGGCAATAGACTAAAACATATTTAGAAATAGTTTAAAGTGATGATTGAAATAGATGCTTTTGTTATTATTTTAAAATTTGTCTCTTAGGTTAGGTACTAAAGGTAATTTGTAATTAGTTTTTTTGATTCGCTTTTTTTGATATGTTAAAAAAGTTAGGTTTTATTAGGTTAGTAAGGCCTTAAGTCTATATATATGCAGATTAATCTTCTTCTTCCTGGCATTAATCCTGGCTTTTGCCATTGTCTTATCCTTTCAGTAGAAAGGATAAGACAATGACTACTTTACTTTGCACGGTCTTTAGCATCCTCAGTGGTGAGACCATTGACTCTTATGTCCTGGATCACGAGAGGTGTCAATCCATGGACCGACATAGTTCTTAGACCGGCGCGTAACGTCGCCAAACCATCTCAGCCACGTACTCCAAGACTACCTCACCGCACATGTACTTGCTGACCCTATTCTTGAATGGCTATTTGTAGTTACATATACAACCCCATGAAGCTATAAAAGCTATTCCAATTTAATAACCGTTTCGAGAAATGATGTAAACATGGTTTAAATTACTTATTTCATTTTATTTATTAAAACGTAAAAAATGTTCATATTAAAAGTCCTACATCTCATTTCCATTTATTTTTAATCTTTGATCGTACATATACTTGTAATACATCAACGGATTCCTTTTCATTGTTCAAAGTTAATACACCAAGTGGCGTGTAAGAGACTGAAATGTGTAGAATTTATGTTCTTATTTTATAAATTAAAGGTAATGGAAAGGAAAATATATGGAAAAATACTAGCATACTTCGTCTATGACAAATAATATTTTCCTGCATATTAATTATATCGTATTTAAATTAATCATTACTAAAAAAAAATTAAAATTTCTTGAAAAATAAATTCATGTTTTTACTGTTTGAGGCGTTGCATACCTCAAAGATATTTTAAATCTGCTTGCAATTATTTTTTTAAATATGACAACAGATAAATTAATTATTACTAGGTACTTATTATAATTTTTGTAATATTTTATTTCCTATTGGACCTAGTACACTTCACTCTCTATTTTCGGTTCAGCTTTAGATGTTTCGTATGGATTAGCGAATGTCGACAGTGCATTTTGTCTACGAGGAAAAGAGCAACCATAATCATTCCTCCAATGCGGATCAAACCTTTGATTTACAGTCAGACGCTGTTCCACGGCTCCAGGATTGCAAAATATTATTTCTCAATTACATATTTTTATAATAGATATTCTATGAAGAACTATTTTTTGTCAAGACCTGCAAACTTCAGTGGCGCCAAAGAGAAAAACATGCGGAAAAAACAGATATCTCTTTACGACTAACGCTTACTTTTTATTTTGGATGAAAAATATATAATCCAGATAAGGTAACATGTGGAAAAGGAAGGAAGTTACAAAGGTATATCATTATTGATATAAAAAAATAGATTGGATACAAAACAGTAAATATTATATCAAATGATACCACTTATAACAACAATATATATTTTTATTACTTAAGAGGAATGATTTTTATATATTTAAATATAAGTTGTTTTAAAAAATACAATTGAAAATATTAAAAAAAAAACTCTTTCGAGGACATGGATCCAAGCCATCTTTGGCCAGGGCTCCAGAGTGAGGTATCTCCTCACAATACGCGCCAAGTAAAACTGTCTTCTGCATCCGGTTCTTGGTTCAAAAGCTAAGCGATAACCTCTTAATTAAATTTTAAAAAATATATTTATTATTAAAGTTACGACAAAGTTGTTTCAAGAGTCATTAAGGTATCCTGTAAGACAACAAAAGACAACAAACAATACATTTTGGCTAAGTAAACAGAGGAACGGCATTATTGTTTTTTCTTAGTAACACCATACCATACCACGCCAATCCTTACTATTAAACAGGGGTATTAATTAGTCATTTAAGATTTAAGACTAAAAACTATATACTAACCACTATATTTGTGAATAATTAAAGTTTTATTTTTAAAATTTAAGACTGGAAACGTTAAAATCGGACGTCATTCGTTGAATTATTCATAGCTGGAAGTCCGCGTTATTGCTATCTATTTATGGTGTGCCCTTGAACTTCTTAGACAGGCCATGTCATTGACAAATGATTCTTCGTAAACAAAATATGGGGAAAGATGGCTGTTTAATAATGTTGAAGTTGCGTACATTGTGAAGCCCAAACATTAATTTTGGTACCAAGTCGCGTCATCGTCGCTTTGAAGGAATGAATTATTCATCGATTTAATATGTTTAATTTTATAATTTCTTTGATTTCCTTTACATTGGAATGTAAGCTGTGTCAGTTTTTTGATTTAATATTTAAATAATTAAACTTAAATGTATATTACATAATATACTTATATATTATATCCTGCATGTAGATATAAACCAGCTTTCTTAAAAATAAAAATTGCTTTAAACTTTTTTGCAGAATAGTCCGAGAGAACTTAATATTAAGGCACTCCGTTTACCACTTTTCGCCGAATTGTTTAAGGCATTGCGTGTTGAGTGGCGAAACTCAACGCCGCGCCGGGCTTAAACTTTGGTGCTCTGGCACCAAAGCAAGCGAAGCAATGAAAACATTAATAAATAATATTTGATTTCCCGGACTGGGGAATATAACGTAAAGCTGAAGAAAGAACTTAATAAACTTTTGTGTTCATTAAAGAAGTAACCTCGATAACGTTACTACACAAACATTTTATAAAATAAATAAAAATAATAAATCACGCTGAAATTCACGCTGTATCCCGCACAGGGTAGGAACCTAGTGTTAAGACACTCCGTTCCCCACTTTCTCCCGAATTCTGGAGGCATTGCGTGTTGAGTGGCAGAACTCACGCCGCGCTTAGCCTCGACACTAGAGCGAAGAAATGGAAATATACATTTAAGTAAATATTTCATCTCCTCGAGTGGGGATCGAACCCACAACCAGTCGATTATACAGTAACACTTTGTGCCCCTGCGCCACGACTGGCCTCTTTATAAAACAGACTCTACTATAATTTAATTTCGTTCATCCTTTCAAACGATGACAGCAATAAAAGCGTTTAAAGTCAAATTGCTTGCGTAGGTCGAGAACGGTGACGTGTTTTTGTACAGAAACTTGGATATGTATACTCGAAGATTGTATAAAGGCCTTGGTAGCGCAATGGTACTGTAATCGTGAGAATTGTGAGTTTGATGCCCGCTTAAGGGAATTAGTTATTTTCATTTCCTCCCTTTGGTAACGAAACAAAAAGCGCAGTTGCGTTGAAATTATAAATGCGAGAACAAGGTTGATTGGGTTGCATTAAACGTTGAAAAAAATTATGAATGAGCTGATGTAAGCAGAACTTTATCTCTATCTCTATATATTATAAAATAAGAACGATTTTTTTCTCTGTCTGGCCTTTCTACGTTATCTTCTTCTAAACCACCCAACGGATTTTGATGCGGTTTTCACCATTATGTAGAGTATTTCTCAGGGAAGGATTATATATGGTTTATTATATGTATATTTTATTGTAATTTGACATAAATATGATAAATGTGTATAAAGTCCTACCCGTTCAGACACTTTCCCGCATGCGCTGCTTTAATGGTAAGTCCTACA
>JAATLQ010037483.1:0-55155 GCA_013421005.1 Heliconius erato x Heliconius himera
ACAACACATTTAATTTTAATTCTTTTAAATATTTATTTTACTTTGATGATATTAATGGCTGGTTTTGTTTAGTTTTTTTTTATTAATATTTTAATAGGTATGTTTACGTTTACTTATATATATTTTTTCATTTAAATTAGTTAGATATTTTCAAAAACAAATTTCATAAATATATCTAATAAGCATTCGTATAGTTCAAGCGGGCGAAGCCGCGTCCGGGTCCGCTAGTATTTTATAAACTACGAAATCTGACGACTGTCCTTGACTTAACATATCGACGGCGAAGTGCTTATAACATCTCACTGACAAAGTCAAAATTTTACACAAACTAAAAAAACTTTTAATTTCTTGACAAATTAAAAGTATTATTTATTTTATTATTTCAAATAATAATAATATATGGTTTATGAATTATATTTATTTTATTATTTCAAATAATAATAATATATGGTTTATGAATTATATTATATTCATATATTTTTAGATATTGTAGTAGGTGTGCATTTAAAATGGAAAAAAAAAATAAAAAAACAGATAATTTTGTAAAAAATATCAGTTAGGAGGTATTGGTACTTCACAGTCGTTATTTAGGTGTAAATGCATACAAACAGCTGATGAGTATAAAACTGAGAAGTAAACATATTTCTATGTATTATTTCCGTATATCGACATCGGCATTTTACATGGTACACTGAGACAACATGCAAACACATTATTTTTGCGTAACAGACAGATAACTTTATATTTCGCACCATACCACCTCTAATCTATTTGTTTTTAGCTACACGCCTTTTCCCACGTAACAGGCAAAGAGTATCTTGTGTCAAGACACTCCGTTGTCTATTAGATTTTTTGAAATGTAGCAGATTCAAGGACTTTTATCTCTTATCAGAGCGAGGAAATGTAAATAATTAAAATAGCTATAATCATTCTCTTTAAGAGCGATCGAACTCATAACTATTACGCTTAAAGTTAGATTGTCTCATTGTGCCACGATGGTCTTAATTGTAATAAAATATAATATTTTTCTTAGCTTTACGCTGTATCATTCAGCAGAATAGGCAGAGGAAGCCTACACTCCGCTACACACTTCACGCCGAATGGAAATATTAAATGTTTTATTTAATTCATGTAGGAATTGAACCCACAAACTACCGAGTTTAGAGTCACACGCTTATGCCACTACTCGACGACAGGCCTTGTAAAATATAATAATTGTTATATTTATATACATTTCTCTACAGGTTATATGCATGTGGATGTTTCTGAACACCATGTCGGCATCGCGTGAAGACGCCGCACACGACTTCATAGAACATGTACTGAGAATACCTAATCCTGAGAGAGTTCTAAACTCAGTTTTAGGAAGATTGGAAAGAAATAGGCAAGGGCAGAGAGCGCGGCCGAGGTTCGCTGATGACGCTGACTGCGAGCAACCCGAAGTATAATTTCTTCTTTTTAGTATTTTGTTTTAATATGTTTTTCTATTTCATTATTAGACTACATTCTACGATTTCCACCTGAATTTGAAACTGCATGTGTAAAAGTGGAACTCAACGCTGCGCTTTGTTTCACCGGAGTGGGAAAATAAATATAATTCATTCCGCCAAGTGCGGATCGAATGATTTAAGCATCGATTGATCGATTGATATTTTTCCAGTTTTACCAAACCAGCCAGCCATGATTTACCGCCATAATACCCTACACAAAAATAAAACGGGAGAATTCTAGAATTCCTCTATTCTTAATGACCACAAAACACATTTCTGTGAATATTGTTAGTTCAATGAAAAAGTTTTTGTATATTACAGAATCTTCCAGAATACACTGAATCCTTGCAAACCTCTCAAGAACGAGAACTAAGACAACTAAGCTCACAGGTAAAACAATATACTTTAATTAAAATATATATACTAACAAACTGTTTAGAGAAAGAAGTACCCACTAAACCTTTAACTGTACCGTTTAAGGTTAACCATTTCCTTCTATAAAGAAAAGCCATAATCTCTGATATTTGTCACACTAGTTTTTTTTAATTTCTCGTCACAGACTAAATTTTTCCACTTCATCAAACTAGGCATTTTACTAATCAACCTGGACAAATTGTTGATGTTCACACAAATCTAAGACGGAATGACTATATACATACATATGTGCCTACATATTAATTACATAATAAAAAAAAAAATCAGCTTCACGCTATATCCCGCACATAGCAGGGTAGGCAGAGGGAACCTAGTGTTAGATAGAAATCCGTACCAGATTTTCCGCCAAATTCTGGAGACATTGCGTGTTGAGTGGCGGAATTCAACGCCGCGCTTTGCCTCGAAACCAGAGCGAAGAAATGAAAATAAATGTAAGTTAATATTTCATTTCCTGCGCCACGACTGACCTCTATTTATATAATTTACATAATTTTGTTGTTTAATTTGATTCGAAGATTTGGAACCTACAATTATAGTTATATAAAAATATTAGATATGAACCATATGTAAAATAAATATACGTAGTTTACTTTATTCTAAAGTATTTAGTTAATACATTAAAGTACTAGTTCATTTTAAATTGTGACTAACAAGTGGTAAGGCCACCATAATACATACATACGAAAATTTCACATTAAATATATTTTATGCCTTGAGCAAACCTTGGTTAAATCATAATTTCGTAAAATATATCCAACAATGTAACGCATGTTTATGATAAACAACTTCTCAACATTGTAGAAAAATCTCCAAGATAAAAAAATATTTTAATATTTTTTCATATAGAGGCAAGTCGTGGCGCAGCGGCACCAAGTATGACTGTAAAATCGACTGGTTGTGGGTTCGATCCCCAGTCGAGAAGATTAAATATTTACTTAAATTTATATTTCCAATTCTTCGCTCTGGTGTCGAGGACAAGCGCGGCGTTGAGTTCTGCCACTCAACACGTAATGCCTCCAAAATTTGGCAAAAAGTGCAGTATGCGGGAAACAGCATGAAGCTGATTTATTTATTTTTATTTAACCTTAATTCAAAAATGATTTCATCTACAGAAGCACTACCCTATATGCCACTTAGAGAGGAAGATCCACAGGCTCAACACTAACGAGTACGAGTACAGGCCGGCGTACTACGAGGAGGTGCGCTGCACCACGACCCGCGGCGACGGCGACGTCACCAACGAGGTAAACCACTTGTTGAGCAATAGTATGCTTATTATTCATTATTCTATTTTAATAATATGAATTATGAGGGTTTTTTGTCATCGTGGTGTAGTTATAACGTGGTCTTAGTGGTTGTAGGTTGATATATTGTCAAAAGAAATATTTGGGTGTATATTCAAAAGTTTTTTATTCCGTAAAGTTAAAACAATATCGTGATTTATAAGAGAAATCTTGTATTTATTTGGTTTCCTCTGTCCATTTCGAAATATGCAAAAGGAGCGTAAATTTAAAAAGAAGAATAAATATTATTTACAATTTATTACGTTGTTAAGTTTAATAAAGGCCAACACTCTACATTAAGGTCAGTTTTTCTTAGGAACCTTGGAACTCTTACAATGCCATTATTACAACGAAAATTTTGTTGCATACATACAGCATCTTCAAAATACTTCTAAAAATACTTAGTATTTAAATGTAACTATAGGTTACAACGTCCTGTAGGCTGGTCCTAGGTAGTCAATTTCACTTTCTGTCACCCATACTTGACCCATCGTGTCATCTAAGTAACCTTAAGAGGAAATAGAGAAAAAGAGTGCACTGCTTATTATCGTAGGTAATAAATTAAAATATTGCCATAAAAAATATTAATCATTCGTAAAATATTTACTTTTATTCTTTATTAATTATCAAAGAATCCATTTCTTATAAGAGAGAGCAGAATGTAATATAGATTTACGTAAAAAAATTAAAAGTGCTGATTTTAAATGACGTTATAATTTTTAATTTCAACCGGATCCCATAATCAGAATCTAACCAAACTTTCATTCCAACTACCCTTGAAGTGTAGCCTTTCCAATAAAAAAAAAAATATCGAAATCGGTTGACGTGATATTGAATTGTTCGTCCATTTGTAGTGCACGTACTTAAAACAAATTTAAGACTTAGGTGATTTTCTCATAGATACCATTGTCAAAAAAGAACCAAAATAAAAAGCGACCACACGGGAAACATTAGCTTTCAAATAAAAAAAGAATCATCAAAATCGGCTCACCCAATCAAAAGTTCTGCGGTAACACACATGAAAAAAAAAAAACAAAAAAAAAAAAATACAATCCAAATGATAACCTCCTCCTTTTAGGAAGTCGGTTTAAAATAACATTCATTCGATTCTATTTAAGTCATTTCGTAGCCAATGACAAATCGTTATGCCCAAATTGACAAGCAAATGATATCTGCAATAGAGATGCTTTTGTTTTTGTTTCAACAGCTGCTAAGTTAACTTCCGTAATACATCTAGATTTATCCACACGGATAGATGACCCTTTTGTTCGAAGCCGTGGAGGTTAGGAAGGTGGAGAAAAAAAAATACTTAACTGACATAAGTCATCTAAGATTTTTTTGTTACGTGCTTCGTAGCTTAAATTTTTTGTTAGTATATTGTTTTTTGACACTTTGGAAAACAATGGAAATCGAGAAATTACTACAGCTAGTTACCAGTTAACTCTATTAATAATTATTATAATATGTAAATTTTTGGTGATTGGTTGTGGGTTCGATCCTCACTCGAGGAGATGAAATATTTACTTAAATTTTTATTTCCATTTCTTCGCCCTGTTGTCGAGGTAAAGCGCGGCGTTGAGTCCTGCCACTCAACACGCAATGTCTCCAGAATTCGGCAGAAAGTGAGGAACGGAGTGTCTTAACACTAAGTTCCCTCTGCCCACCCTGCTGTATGATTTTTTTTTTTAAAACATATATTTTAACTAACTAATGTGCAGGTTTTGAGAGAAAATATATTTTTTTAGAATATAATGTAAATTAATTTTGTTATGGAGATATTGTGGAACATAAGATTATATTTTTTTTTTGTTTCATAGTGCTTTTTACTATATTATAACTTACTATTTTAATATTTCCTGGTTATAATGGATCCCGCAATAATCATGTGAAATTAATAATGTCGATTACATACAGTACAAGTGCCGACGTAAAGTCAGTCAGTCAGGCCATTCATCTCAGTCAGTCTTATACGAAGGCAGTTTTTGCAAGAATAACGTTCAACAATATTATTTATATCAGCTTCACGCTGTATCCCGCATATAGCAGGGTGGACAGAATGAGTCTATTGTTAAAACTCTCCGTCAGCCTTTTTCCATAAAATTTTCGAGATATTGTGGTTGACGGAGATTAACACCGCGCTTTATTTTTTTTTATACTAGACCGAGGAAATCAAAATTACCATAAAAAAGTTTATTACCTGGAGTAGGAATCGAACTCAAAACCGCCATATTATTGTATTTAATATTATTAAATAATTACAATATAAAACATTTAATATTTAATACTAAATAATAAAATTCTCCCATACCATATAAACCAAATACATATTTTATATTCACTTGCAAAAGGAAATCGTTAACGATGTAAAACCGTCGTACAGTTTGATTGGCAGTCAGTCTCAGTCCTATACAAAAAATACAATGTACAGGCAAAATGCACTGCAGCAAAATCCGAATACATAATCTACCAGGAGAGCAGAAGTCGTTAGGTGGTAGGATGCACTTAGATGAGTGTATCATGGGAATCAATAGTGGCTAGACTAGGAGATATTGCCACGATTTAAAAGTTTTTTTTTAAATATATTTATTAATAAAGTAATTAACTTAATGATTCATTATTGAGATGTTAATGATATTTTGCAGACAAATAAAGTTTATAGCCATTTTCTTTATTTATCATTTATTATATTGTGTGTGTGTGTTTTTATAGCCTTATTATAACCAGACCAGGAACAACAATTATTTGATATATTTTTTCCTACGCAGAAATCAAAGCTAAGATCACTAAGCATCAAAGACATTTTAAACTCATACAGAATTTATAATATATACTTATATATAAAAAAGAGAAAAATATATATTAAGTATCAAAAATTTGGCCACTATCTCTTAGTCTATATCAAATGCCCAATGCTCAGGGTATTGATCCAGCCAGTCTATATTTAGACTTCATTACCAGGACTTCATAAATACAGTGGAGTAAAAGTACTAGCTCTCTCTTTCTCTTCACCCAAAATTACTTTCACTATCAATATGATGCCTTTTATAGTATAGGGGACGATCGTTAAATGCGACACGACAGACGACCAAAAACGCGACAGTTGTAAGTTCGATTTTCACTTAGGAGTATAAACTATTCTCATTTCTTTTTTTACGGCATTGAGTCTCGCTACCCAAAAACAAAATTCTCGAAAATTTGGTGGAAAGGGGAAAACAGAGTGTCTCTATTCTGGGTTCCCTTTACCTACCCTGAGATATATGGGATACTGAGCGAAGCTAAAAAATAAGCTAATTTAACTTAGACAAAACTTGTCATTATAATATGTCATTTCTTACAATCTTCGCGTTTCATCCGCTTATTTGACAAGGCAATGTGTCCTCCATATATCCTCTAAATAAGAGAACAGAAGTACAGCTTTGTTCACCGAAAATTAAAAAAATATATAATATTTCTAAAAATACAAGCTCCCGATTGGAATTTTTTATACCATCAAACATTTTCGCAGCTTGATTACTATTCCTGAAATACTAACTTTTCAAGAATATTACTTTTATAAATCACTTTATTTCTTAAAGAAATATATAATATATAGCACTACCAAAAATATATATTGAGGCCAGTCGTGGCGCAGCGGCACGAAGTGTGACTGTAAAATCAACTGGTTGTGGGTTCGATCCCCACTCGAGAAGTTGAACACTCAACACGCAATGCCTCCAGAATTTGGCAGAAAGTGGAGAACGGAGTGTCTTAATACTAGGTTCCCTCTGCCTACCCTGCTGTGTGCGGGATACAGCGTGAAGCTGATTATCAAATATATATATAGTTTTTTAATTATTAGCCCAAATACCATACTCACTGTGTTCAAACGTATTGAACGTATTGAAATAAAGTAGTTCTTTTGTTTTGATTGTTTCAATGATCGAGATGTTATAATATTGTATTACGTAACACGAGTCACAAGATCTAACATTGTTACATGTGCAGTTGAAATGCAAACAAAAGTACTTATATAGTAAAGGATAGTGTTTTTCTTTTATGTTTTTTTAAATCTTCTCTTTTAGCCTGGTGTTGTCTGTTCTACTTTTTTGGATCTAGAAGGCAGTGTCTAGACACTCCGTTCTTCAAACTGTATCCATATTCGAACCTATTCGGGCTCACTACATATACATGTCTACCCCAAAAAGTGTCTCAAATTCTGGAAGCATTGAGTGTTAGATTATATTTACATTTTTTCGCTTTACAATAGAGCAAAGAAATGAAAATATTTATTATTTTATTTCCTCGAATGGGGATCGAACCCACAACCAGTCACACACTTGTGCCTCCGCGCCACAACTGGCCTAAATAATAATAATTTATTTATGTCCTTTAGGTCTGTTCAAGCCTCGGATTCTCCTGTGTCCAATGGAACAAAACTATTCACTTGACCAGACGACGATACTCAAGGTAAACGGTTTCCTTTTGGATTTCAAGCAAATTTAGCATAATTTACGTCTACTTAGACATAAAGAATACCATTACTGTGTTTTTTTCATAAATTATTTATATTTATTCGTAACGGGATTATAACAATCCGGTTAGGAAAAGTATAAGATCGGTTCCATCATCAGTCTATCCTGTATAATGCACTAAATGCGTACTAATAAAAAATGAGAATAACGTTTTTTTTTTCATTTTTGTATTTATTTTTATTTTGAGGCCAGTCGTGGTGCAGGGGCACAAGGGTGCGACTGTAAATGGCAAAGGTTGTGCCCACTTAAGGAAATGAAATATTTGATATTTTAATTTTTCTCCCTCTGGTAACTAGGTAAATCACAGCGTTGAGTTTCACCATTCAACACGGCAGCACGTGGGGAACAGAAGTGTCTTAATGGGAACAAAGGATGTCAGCACGAGGTTCCCAGGTTCACACTGCCTACCCAGCTATGTGCGGGATAAAGCGTGATGCCAAAACAATATAATGTACTTATTTACAATGTATGAAATTTTCTTCTTCATCCTGTTTCAGCGACTGCTGGGAAACCAGGACAATGGTCATACCAGCCGGCTGCGAATGCATGTGGCCAGTCCACAGGCTAGGTGACATGTCTCTACATGTTTGAGCATGGTGGCACAATCGATCTTTGCTTTCTATTACGAAAATATTTTAATCTGCGGTCTTTTGAATTTCCGTTGTGTAAACGCTCAACGCATATGTAAATAATCTTAAAGTATTAGTAATTCAATTAAAAATTAAATAGATATATAGTGTTATATTTATAAAATAAAAACGTATGAAAATCCAAAAATTATAAGGATAAAAATAAAATAAAATATTTCAAGGTTCACTTTAGTTTTATTTTTTACCTTTTTAGGGTTTTTGACCCATACAATTTTCACGTGTATCTAATTTGACTTCTAACTATTACTAATGTTAAAAAATATTGAGAACAACCATCTTACCCTTCCACGGATTCACCGTTCACCATGGAAACCCACCGATTTGCAGGGTGAGGAGTTCGGAGAAGTGGGTGGGACTTGCAACTCAAATCCCTAAACCTATCCTACTACCTACCTACCTTACCCTAACCTAGGATCAAAAACCCTTTAAAATATATAAGAAAGATCAGCTGCTAAAACTAAATCCAACATGACTTATGAGGCTAGTCGTGGCGCAGTGGCACGAAGCGTGACTGTAAAACCGACTGGTTGTGGGTTCGATCCCCACTCGAGGAGATGAATTATTTACTTAAATTTATATTTCCATTACTTTCGCTCTGGTGTCGAGGTTAAGCGCGGCGTTGAGTTCTGCCACTCAACACGCAATGCCTCCAGAATTCGGCAGAAAGTGGGGAACGGAGTGTCTTAACACTAGGTTCCCTCTGCCTACCCTGCTGTGTGCGGGATACAGCGTGAAACTGAAAAAAAAAACATGACCTATGTAGTACAATACGCGTATCATAAGCATCAATCAAACAAGATGACATCCGCCCACATGCAAATAGCAATCAATTGTTGCCTCGTCATTTGATCCAACATTATTAATAAGCAAGTAGAATATTCTAAAAGTAGTCTTTTATTATTTATTAATAATAGAACGCATAATACAATGAATGAAATGAATGACAGTAAACCAAATCAATTCTCGTTTTAAATATCAGACGTTTGTCTAAAAAAAAAAGATTATCAACTTTACTTTTGAAGACTTCTACATCGTAAGACTTAAGAAAATGAGTTTTCCTATGCCATTAAGTAAGGTAAATTGGGAGCTATTTGTGGCGTAGTAAAAATTTCTTCTATGTCCGGATGGCGAGAAGCTGGTTGGATTAATTTGATAGTAAAATGAAACAGGAAGGATCGGTCTCTGGAATACCAAGACACGTTGACCAACTTCTAACCATGCGCTGATTACTGATATTGAATTAACCTCCTACTACGTCTCTCGGTTGACCCTACAGACGCCTGTAGTTGGTACTTAACAGAGCTGTGCCATGAGTGAGAGTTTCCTTGTGTTTTGTAGATGTGAAAAGCTATTCAAGTGTAAAGTACTATAGGTAAACATATATGTCCGAGTTTTAGTGACTTTGAATTTGACTATTGGTATCATCCCAATCACAAGTTGTCTTAAAGCCAAAAGATTGAAGTTATGTGTTCAAGCATGTTAAATATATTTAAAGGTCTATAAATTAAATATAAGAATATTAATATTATTTATAGAGGTCAGCCGTGACATAGAACTACAAGCGTGTAAGGTTGTGGGTTCTATTTCCACTTGAGGAAATGAAATAAATATTATTTTCCTTTTTTGAGCTCTGGAGTTTAGGCAAAGCCGCCGTTCAATACGCAATGCCTGCACAATTCGGCGGAAAGTGGGGGCGGAGTGTCTTAACATTAAGCTCCTACCTTGCTACATGCGTGATACAGCGTGAAGCTGAAAATATCATGCTACCTTCTGTATTTTTGTAGAGATAGTAAGTATAATCATCATATTTACTGACCGTAAACGTGATGATTATGGGCTCACTACCTGTTCAGGGCAAAAGTTATTAAAGTGCAGCGTTGAGCCTGCCTCGTTCGTATCTGGGCAAAAAGTGGAGATCGAAGTGTTTTGACACGGGGTAGAGTGTAAAACTTAATAGTCATCGTGTTAAATCCGTTATATTTTAGAGAACAGATTTTCGGAAAACCGAGATTACTGTCGGTAAAATTGATTAAATCATTAAACAAAAACGTATGAAAAAAATTATACAACTTAATACTGATTTAGGCATATATAATTAACATATTATTTAGCAAATATACATTGTTAAAACTGTTCACAAATACAAAATATTTTGTGAACACTAGCACTGCACGACAATTAGTAAGAGAAGACCTTCATTTCTTATCTTACGTAGATAAGATGTTTACATTTTTAAAGGAATGGGAACAAATAAACCACAAAAAAGGACCTGAATGGAAATATTGTAGTTTATTAAACATTTGCTATTAGGTCACAAGAGACCTAATAATAAATATTTAGTAAACTAGACTGCGGGTCAGGGATAATAATTATAATTGAAATTAGGAATAGTGAAGTTGATTACTTACTTACATGAACTATTTATTTAAATTTTCATTTTTTTGTTCTGGTATTGAGCAAAGCACGGCGTTGAGTTCCGCCACTGAACACGCAATGCCTCAAGATTCGGCGGAAAATGGGAAACGGTTAGGTTTCCTCTGCCTACACTACTGTGTGTGGGATACAGCGTGAAGTTGATTATATACTGAAATAAAAAAAATACACTTTAAACAACACATATAAAACTAAAAAATATTTCTTTATTTTTTTACGCCCATTTTTTATAAATTTACAAGAATCTTCTGATATACTTCATTACATATTTCAATCCTGTTGAGATCAGTTTTGCGAATAATTGGATATAATTGGGTTCATCTAGTGGAATTTAACCTATGGGGAGACGTATCAAGTTAGATGCATTGCATTCGTAATGATTCGATATTAAAACCGATTGCTCCGTCCCATTTTCGGCCGAATTCAGGCATTGTGCGAACGATGGCGGAACTCAACGCCATGCTTTGCCTCGAAATTTTTAAATTAAGTATATTATATATATAATATATATCGCGCCAGTCGTGGCGCAGGGACACAAAGTATGCCTGTAAAATATTTACTTAAATTTATATTTCCATTTCTTCGCTCTGGTGTCGAGGCAAAGTGCAGCGTTGAGTTCTGCCACTCATCACGCAAGGCCTCCAGAATTCGGTAGAAAGTGGGGAACGGAGTGTCTTAACACTAGGCTCACTCTGCTTGCTCTGCTGCATGCGGGATAAAGCTGTAAGCTGTACGCACGCTGTATCCCGCACACATTTATATATATAAATATAAATATTTTCTATATTTCATTTCCTCGAGTGGGGATCGAACCCACAACCAGTCGCGTATATAGTCACCAAAAATGGTGAACGGTGTGTCTTAGCACTATGTTCTCTCTGCCTACCCTGCTACGTGCATGATGCAGTGGGAAGTTGAAAAAAAAATCAATTCCTAAACATATTTGTTAAACCATGAACAGTGCAAATAATATACTAACTGTGATGGATATCATTGAAAAAGAAAAACAAAAGGATATCAAAGTTTAGAACGCAACCTCTGATTTCACCTACATTATGGACGGAGGTTGCAAGATTTCCATGTAGATTTATCTGATCAAATTAAAATACTTAATATTATCTTCATAATTATAACTATATTACCTAATCTTAATCCATTATTTACATAAGCATATAATAACAATAATTATCCAAAAAGTCTTCAATTGACTAAAAAATATTGAAAAAAAAACTCAAAGGCATTATTCGTAATTTCTTAAACTAAAATGGATTAAAAAAAAACAAAATCATAAACAAAACGAGTGGGCGCTTCTAATTTTTATCCGTCGTCAGAGCTGCGCGAGCGCCAGTTGCGTTGCGGTGTGCGTGAGAGGTTGTCGTTGGTTATACTTATACCGCTCTACAGGTGAGTAAAAACTATAAATAAACATTATTTAAAAAAATTATACTTTTGTACTATAATATATTGTTAGTATATGAAGCGTATTTAATTGTGATTACTGTGACAGTTTCAAATCAAAATAATGACTTATAAATCTGAATTTGTTTTGTTGTTTTTATGATACATATATAACATTTTATGTGTTTGAATAAACAACAATTTTGAAATATATTATAATAATAAGAATAAATGAATCTTTATTTCCAGAAAAAAAAATAATTGACATTATTTCTAGTAGATTATAAATGAATGTTGTTCTAAAATAATAATTTAATATAATAATTTAATAATTAATTGTCTTTGAAAATATAAATCGTCATTAAAAAACATAATATACAAAACAGGCCAGAGATGAACAAAAAAATAAATATATAGCTCCACAATATAAAATGATAAAACAGTTATACAATACCTATATCTATAGGTATTGAAAGTGTAAAATTCTGTAAATAATATTTAAGGTATGTCGCAAATATGAGTTTTCTAGATAATTTTTAAAGTAACTTCTCCAAAATTCCGTGTTTTTTTTAAACATTTAATACTTTCGATTCGCTATTATAGGCTATCGCGGCACAGTGGCACAAGTGTGTAACTAACTGTAAACACGACGATTGTGTATTCAATTCCTATTCAGAAGAATTAATTATTTAATATTAAAATAGTCTCTTTCGTATTTTAATTTCAAGAAGCGCGGCGTTGAGTTCCGCCACTCAAACATATCGAAAAATCGACGGAAAGTAGGGAACAGAATGCCTACTCTATTAAACGCGGGATACATTAAAAAACGAATAACAATTGAGTATTAACCATTTTAAATTTATTATAAATAAACTTTTCAATATAATATAAAAATAACTATAAATTTAAATAAACTTTAGTTCCCTTGACTCTTCTTGATCTTAATCGAATACTACAACTTTTTTTTTCGCAACCTTAAAGAAAAGTGTTTGAAAACGCTTATTCTATTTTGGTCCTGCTATTTTTTTTGTTGTTGGTTAAAAAGTTAGATGTGATCGTAGATCAATTATATATAATTAAGAAATATATATTATTTAATAATAATATTAAATTTAAGAGGCCAGTCGTAGCGCAGCGGCACAAAGTGTGACTGTAAAACCGACTGGTTGTGGATTCGATCCCCACTCGAGGAGATGAAATATTTACTTAAATTTATATTTCTATTTCTTCGCTCTGGTGTCGAGGCAAAGCGCGGCGTTGAGTTCTGCCACTCAACACGCAATGCTTCCAGAATCAGGCAGAAAGTGGGGGGCACTAGGTTCCCACTGCCTATCCTGCTGTGTGTGGGATACAGCGTGAAGTTGATTTATTTTTTTTATTTTTAATATGTATATGTATATATTTGTATTGTAATTGCTAATGTAATTAAGTAAAACAGATCCAATGCTTAATTATAGCGTTTAACTCTAGGTGTATGACACATTTTATTTATTGTGTTTTGTTTTACATTAGATACTGCAAAGACTAACTTAATATAACTATATGAATAAAATCATAGAAATGGCTTATTCAATATAATAAATATATTTTTTTAAGTTTTTTTATATCTTGAAGCATTTTCAGCGTAAACAGTCAGTGATTGTGTTTCGTCCATAATTTCTTTCAAAAAATCATGCATATTAGACAAGTAACATCAAACTTTGTTTATTGAAAATAAACGAAAGAAAGAAACACTTAATGTTTATAAAATCTCTCTAAATGACAACGCTTCTTCGCTGCTATGCTAAAAAATATATAATAATAAGATATATGTATGTATGTGAATTGAAGTATTACAATTTATAATAAATTTCAAGTCAACTTTGAAAACCCAAGTATCACTTAAAAAACATTCCAATATTGACCCAATATTCTTTTCATTTTGTTCCTTCAATAAAACTCAGATATAGTTAGTTATTCAAAATAATTATTAATAATTAATTAATTAATTATTATTTATTAATTCTTATTAATTAAATAATAATTAATTAAATTTATTGAGGAAAGACTACTGTGAAAGTTTGTGAAAAATGTAATAAAGATTACATTCGAAATAAAATTTTTAAATGCACATTATACAAATCTTTATTGTTTACGACTTTGAAATTATTCATTTATCTTATTAAGAAAATTTATATTTTTAGTAAAGTAAATTTATATAATCACCAGACTGTAAAGTTCGACAATCGTTAAAAAAAAGCTAATGGCGTTGAGTGACGAAACTTAACGCCGCTGTCTGCCTCGACTCCAGAGCGAAGAAATTAAAATATAAAATATTTTATTAACCTGTACTATACTCTAAGACAGGGGTTCCCAACCTTTCCTTGATCAAGGACCACTTTTATATCACTCTTGGTAGCAGGGACCACTATGCATGTAGGTATATTAAAAACGTGATAATTAAACATAACCTTCGCCTCACCATCCCCAATCATAAAATTTAAATTGTTCGCGGACCACTTTTACGACTCTGCGGACCACTGGTGGTCCGCGGACCACCGGTTGGGAACCACTGCTCTAAGAGAATTAAATAAATCAAAATTGTCAAACTGAGAGAATTATTTTGACCAAAATAAAATATGGCATTCTCGTTTTAAATTAAAAGTTGTTTCTTAGCGTTACGCTATATATCGCACGTTAAGACACTCCGCTCATTCCATTTTCCGCTGAATTCTGGAGGCATTGCGTATTGAGTGGCGAAACTTAACGCTGCTCTTTGCCTCGACCCCAGAGCGAAGAAATGAAAATACAAAATATTTTATTTCTGCTAATGTGAATCGAACCCAAAACCGTCGCGTTAACACTGAAAAATTTGCCACGAGTGGCCTGACTAAATTAAAAGTAGAGAAATAAATATTATAAAAACACAGCACACCGGTTGATTCTGCATTGAGTGACAAAATATACTATCTCTGCATATTATACATATTACATAACGTTAAAAAAGACAATAATCAAAACAATATTTATATATTGCAATAAAGTAAATTGAGGCCAGTCGTGGCGCAGTAGTACATGCGTGCGCCTGTAAACGCGACAGGTTATAGAATCAATTCCCACTGGAGGAAATGAAAAATCTAATATTTTTATTTCTTCGCTCTGGTGCCGAGGCAAAGTGCGAAGTTGAGTTCCACCAGCGGAGTGTCTTAACACTACGCTCCCTCTGCCTACCCTGCTTCATAGGCCTGCCTGAAAAAAAAATGTACTTTCTAATATATGTAAGTAAAGTAAGCACCTATTATAATTTCCAATTTCTAATAATGCACGTACAAATGCGTGTTAAGTCAAAGTCAAAAAAATATTAAAAAAACCAATTAACGTGCGTTCTTTTACGCTCAAGTTAAAACAGAATTTTAGTAATGTAATACGTGTTATATAAAACAGTCATATATATGTATTTTTAACATAAATTACAATACGTTTTGTTTTCATGAAAAAAATACAAAAATTATCTAAGATTTTTTTTGTTTATTCGACACGACCGTATAAAAATCTTTCATGTACTGTTTTCTACATTTTTTGTAGGTAGAGTACAGATATTTTAATTAACTTAAGATGAACTTTGATATGGATCTTGAGAGCGATATTGAGATGTCATTTTCATTCACAGATTATAATTTTTGAATGAAAACGGCATCTCAAGATCGATCCCAGAATTGAGAGCGGTTTATAAATACGAACCTAAATGACTTTTATATGACAAATTACATGGTATAAGTCTGCAAGTTTAGTTATGTACCAATACATAATTGGCATAATGAAAGCCTAATTGGGACAAGGATTTTCGTTAACTTATTTGTAGTTATATTTGAAAATTCCAAATTATATAGTGTTATCTAAAGTTGCGGTCAGACTGACCACTAAGTAGAATATGCGCTATAAAATTTGCATTCGTTTACTACAAGATTTCATGAAATTTGTTAAAATATTACTAAGAAGCTGGAGCCGTTGCGTATTGAGTGGCGAAACTGCCTCGACATCAGAGCGAAGAAATGAAAATATAAATGTAAATAAATATTTCTTTTCCTCGAGTGGGGATCGAACCCACAACCATTCGATTTTACAGTCACACTTTGTGCCCCTGCGCCACGACTATCCTCAAAAATAAAATAAATGTTTTATTTAAATTGATAACATTTATTAAGTTTAATTTTGACTGGCAGGTCGTAGTCGAAAGGTTCATGAGCTTGACTGCTATTAATATTATAAGGCTATAAAATTTGTTTGGTTTAACGCTCTAATACTGAAGGAACTAAAAAAAAAACTTTAACGTTTTCTATGTAACGAGGTAGGCTTTATTATATATTACATCACGTTAATCGTTTCGATGTAACCCACAAGTCACACTCAGAACGTGGGATGTGGCAGGAGCAATTGGAACTGCTCTAGTATATGAGCAGGATTTCTACCTACATTCGATATTATTATAATGACAAATAAATAAAAATTAAATCAGCTTCACTATCCCGCACACAGAGGGAACCTAGTGTTAAGACACTCTATTTTCCACTTTCGCCGAAATCTGGAGGCATTGCGTGTCGAGTGGCGGAACTCAACGCTTCGCCTCGACACCAAAGCGAAGAAATAAAAATATACATTTAAATATATATTTCATGTCCTCGAGTGGGGATCGAATCCACAACCAATCGATGTTACAGTCACACTTTGTGCCTCTGCGCCACGACTGGCCTCATTCCTCATTAAAATGATCATCAGTATTTTTCTTTTTTGGAAGTCACTATGTCAGTATACTGTATTTTACGTTTGCATAACAAATATATTTATTCATATAAAGTTATCACTGCCATCTGTGTTGATCATTGAAATATTTGCTTTGGAGTACCATTTCCTGTACTTGTAATAAAAAATCTATATATAGAATTGGTGTATGTAGAAAAATATATATAAATAATTATTTATTCTTCTGCTTTAATATGAACAATTTGCTGAACCTATATCAAATTATATTTTTTGATAAAATAACTGATCTCTTCAATTTGAACCGGATCCCATAATAAGAATCTCACCAAACTTTCATGAAACTATCTTTGAAGTGTATCCTTTCCAATAAAAAAAGAATCACCGAAATCGTTGGCGGTGATATTGATTTGTTCGTCTAACTTAATGCAAATTTAAGACTATGTGATTTTGTCATGGATACCACCAATTAAAATGGGTCCACGAGTCCAAAGTAAAATAGGTTAAAAAAGAGAAAGTTCCATCATATTTTTTTTTTCAAAACCTTTATTGCACTGTATAATAAATATTTAAAGCCGAACATTAAATAGCACAGTTGTATTTAAATATTACCTACATTTTATAAAATTAAATATTAAATGTTTAATAAAAAAATAAACACAACTTTTAGCGCATAAAACATGTGATAAAATAGACATAACTGGAAACTAAGTGTAGGTACTTATATATTAACATTCACTAAATAAAAAAAACTCAAAGCATATGATCTTTCTGTTTCCTCGCGATAAGACATGGGAGGATTTATCTTTTGTATCTGACATTTATAACCTTTTTTGTTTTTACGTCATTGTAACCACTGTCATTGTGTGGAATAAAGACAACAAACACTTCAATACATAAAAATAGTATAGTTATATATATATTTTTAAAACTAAAACTAAACTAACCTCACGCTTTATCCCTAGCGGGGTAGTCAGAGAGAGTCTCTCTACCTATTTCGCCTCTATTTCGCCTCGTCCACTGCCATTAACCTCTTCATACATGCCGTCTGGGGAACCCTCATGCTTTTTACGTGACCTTCCTCCAGTATCTTTGATATTGTGTTTTCGAAGGTCAACCGAGGTCTCTCCCTATATTTTTTTATATATTACATTACTTAAAGACTGATTGATTATAGTTAAATTATTTTAATTTCTGTGACCGACTAACGATCTTATTTATAAGTAGTCTCAACTCTGAGATCGAACTTGATGCCAGTTTGATAATGGTATCGTATTTCAGAATATCAAAATGGTATCTCAAGAGCGAACTCAGTGTTTAGAACGGTTTATAAATACGGGCCTGGGGTTGAGTTTCGCTACTCAACATACAATATCTCGTAAATTGGGGCAGGATTGTGTAAATATAGACATATGTACTTGTAAAAAATATAACATATATATATATTGCTTAAATAATTATTTTATAAGCTTAAGTTGAACTAAAGCACAGCATTAAATTCCGCTACTCAACACGCAATGTCTAGAAATCGGGCGGTGTGTGGAGAAGGGAGGGTTTTAACACTACGTTCTCTCTACCTACCCTGCTGTATCCCGCATACAACAGGGTACAGAGAGGAATAAGAAAAAAAGAAAGAACAAGAAACGTAAAATAAAAAAAATAATTTCAAAGTTAATCATAAAAGTCTTATTTATTTAGGCTAAACGAGAGGTGGTATTTTTGTATAAAGCAAACAACTAAACCAATTCACAATACTCCAATGCCATCCATCTTAACCTCGATTGAAAATGTGATCTTTAAATGACAGACAAACTGCAAAATGGATATGCATACAGCTTTGTTAACATATGATAATGATAATTTTGCAAATGTCATTAAATAATTATAACTAAGTAATGTACTTATGAGGCCGGTCGTGGCGCAGCGGCACGAGGTGTGACTGTAAAACCGACTGGTTGTGGGTTTGATTCCCACCCGAGGAGATGAAATATTTACTTAAATTTATATTTCCAATTCTTCGCTCTGGTGTCGAGGTTAAGCGCGGCGTTGAGTTCTGCCACTCAACACGCAGTGCCTCCAGAATCCGGCAGAAAGTGGGGAACGAAGTGTCTTAACACTAGGTTTCCTCTGCCTACCCTGCTGTGTGCGGGATACAGCGCGAAGCTGATTTTTTTTTTTTTTTTTAAGTAATGTACTTAGTTATAAATATAATCACTAGGTACGGTAGAAGAATTAAAAACACGTCATGTTTTGGGGTTCCCTATGGGTACTTGTCCTATTAATATTATAAATGTGAATGTTGTATGTATGTGTGTTCCACTTTCACGCAATAACTACTGAACAGATTTACAGTAAACATTACAGTAATATAGCTTATACATTAGAATAACACACAAGCAACAGTTCATATAATAATTAATTAAATCATTTTATATAATTTGGCTACTACCTATGTATTGCGTATTTGCGTAACGACATTTCTTCTAAACACTTTAGATATTTATATATTGACTTTGCATACAATTTAGATCCATAAGACAAAAAGCACTATTAAATATATGTAAATAACAATGGGTTGTTAAATATACTGGATGGTCTTCAACTTTAGTAATAATTGAGTATGCTTAGGAAATAAACAAATACTTAATATATGTTACTTACTTCAATATGTTTACTTTATTACTATGGAAAGCGAACCAACAACCGTCACGTTTACAGTCACGCTGTACCGTCACTCACCTTATAAAAAAAATACATCAGCTTCACGCCCCACCCAGCAGGATAGGCTAGTGTTATAAATCAATCAGCTTCACACTGTATCCCGCACACTGCAGGGTAGGCAGAGGGAACCTAGTGTTAAGACACTCCGTTCCCCACTTCCTGCCGAATTCTGGAGGCATTGCGTGTTAAGTGGCAGAGCTTGTCCTCGACACCAGCGAAGAAATGGAAATATACATTTAAGTAAATATTTCATCTCCTTGAGTGGGGATCGCATCCATAACCAACCGGTTTTACAGTCACACTTTGTGCCACTGCGCCACGACTGGCTAGTGTTAAGGGATATAATCTAGTGTTAAGTTGACTTCGTTCCCCATTTTACGCCAAATTATGGTGGGAGCATTGTATTTTGAGTAGCGGAACTCAACGCCGCGTTTTGCCTCTACACCAGAACGAAGAAAATGGAAATATTTAATTTCCCTAAGTGGGAATCAAACCCACAACCTGTCGCGTTTACAGTTACACTTTGTGCCCCTGCGTTACGACTGGCTTTATTTATGTATTTATTTACTCATTCATTATCTAATGATGTAAATGTACATTGTATATATATAATATGTATATATGTGAATATATTATTTTCATTCAATAATATATAAGCTTTTTTTATTAAGTTACACTCTGTGTCCAGCATATAGAAGGGTAGGCAGAGGGAACTTTTGTCTTAGTGCCAGAGCGAAGAAATTAAAATATTAATAAATAATAATTAATTTCCTCGAGTGGAGATCGAATCCACAACCATCGCTTTACAGTCACACCTTTGTGTCCCTGGGCCACGACGGCCTCATAAAAGATGTAACATTATCTTGACAGTGGACAAGGCGAAAGAGGTATGTAGAGACCGTAGCGTTTGGCGCTCCGTTCTATCTGACTACCCCGATAGGGATAAAGCGTGAAGCTATAGTATAGTATAGTATAGTATTATCTTGTAACATTCGTCAATTTGAATTAATTAATCAATCCTTCATGATTCGTGAGCCAATTAGTCTACATACATGAAATCTAGTCCATTAGTTAAAACCCACTAGTTCGTGATGTATATAAAATTTGAATAATTTAACTTAAATGGTTATTGATATATTAACATTTGAAAATCGGCATTTTTGTGACTGACTCAGTCACTCATCAAACACCTAATCTACTTCTAGGTGACATAGAAACTTGATATTTGGAACTAAGATAGATTTATACTTAAAAATCATCATTTTTGATAATGATTATAAAGAAAGTAATAAAAAGTTAAGTATAAAAGTTAATTCAAAGAACATAGGAAAATAAAGCGATTTTAAAAATAATAAATGTAATTATGATTTATATTTTAGTAATAATTTCTTGATTTGGCTATTTTTTGCCACCAGGCAACAATCCAAATATCAACCTAATAGTCTGGAAATATAACTTATAAATATAATAAAGATTGTACGTAAAAAAATCTAGTAAAATTAACGAAATCAGAGTGGACACAGAACTCGGCACCCATATAGATCTCCCATTCTTTTGTTGATGAAGATGAGAACCGCGCACTACTTAACACTTAACTTGGCTCTCATTTCAGATGTATGTTTTTGATGGCATTTACTGCCACATAAACAGATTTATTGATTAAATAATTGACCGTGATAAGTATTTATTTATATCCTCATAGTCGGTTTGGAGTAACTTTGAAAGCTCTCCATTTTTGTCACCAAAAAGAGTGACTATAACTACACTCAGGCACTCTTTTTTTGGAGAACTGATTTGAACGAAATACATTTATTTATAACAATTAAAATCACATAATATTATATCTGTATAATTAAGAATATTTAATATTTATTGATTTCTAGATATTTTTTTTGTTTCATATTCTTAATCCTTATATTTTTTGAATATCAACCAACATTTTTGTAGTTGAGGCCGGTCGTGGCGCAGCGGCACGAGGTGTGACTGCAAAACCGACTGGTTGTGGGTTCGATCCCCACTCGAGGAGATTAAATATTTACTTAAATTTATATTTCCATTTCTTCGCTCTGGTGTAGAGGTTAAGCGCGGCGTTGAGTTCTGCCACTCAACACGCAATGCCTCCAGAATTCGGCAGAAAGTGGGGAACGGAGTGTCTTAACACTAGGTTCCCTCTGCCTACCCTGCTGTGTGCGGGTTACAGCGTGAAGCTAATTTATTTATTTATTTTTATAGTTAAGAAATTATGTACTCAAATACATTTACTTTTTATTGCATACATCGCCATTTTAGGAAGTCCCGAACTGTCGACTTTTATACCAACTGTTCATTTTTATTTTAATGTAAAAATTCATTTCCATCCAGCTATCGGTATTTGAAGCAATTAGTCTTTTCGGAGTATTAGTTTCAATTAGTTTTTTAAGGAGGCTATAATAAAAAATGGGATGAAACCCAAAATAATATACCTCTAGACCCTATGCTATTACTATATATAAATTCATCTATTTGTATCCGGTATTTTTTGCTTGGTGATTGGCGAACAAACGAACAGACAGACAAAAATTATGCCGAGTGATTTTTTAGCTTCTATTATCAATATATTAACTGATTTAATTTTGTTTTCTTTTTTTTATGTTTCATTTACAGAATTGACTTTTCTTTATCCTTTTTTTTTATATGTATATATAGAGGTATATTCAATAAATGCAGCATAATGCAATGCGAATGTTAAGCGTATTGTGCTTTTGAAATTTTTACTGCCTGAGCGAAATATTATTATTAATATATATATTTAAATGTATATTTCAATGTTTTTTTTATAATATTCTTTATTCTGCCTACCTGTGTGCGGGATACAGCGTGAAGCTGACTTATTTATAACATTAATATTTTAGTTATAGTCACTCTTTTTGGTGACAAAAATGGAGAGCTTTCAAAGTTACTCCAAACCGACAAATTGAGCAGAGATATATAAATAATTTCTAAAACGTTAATAAAATTGCAAAAGGAAACAATTATAGTGAAATCATTATATTAATAATAATAATACTATCTTTTATATTATCAATAGTATCAGGAGCTTTTTACACAGTTGTAGCGAAAACACGACAGGTTCTGGATTCGATTCCCACTCGAGGAAATTAAATATTTAATATTATCTCTAGTCACGAGGCAAAGCGCGGCATTGATTGAGCGGTGGAAAGACACGCAATGCAGCCAGAGTTCAGCGGAAAATGTGCAACAGAAATATCTTAATAGGAACGGAGTGTCTTAACACTAGGTTCCCAGGTTCCCACCCTGCTATGTGTGATGAACAGCGTCTAAAGAAAATTAAAAGAAGGATTCATATAATTTATGACGCAAATGATATATTATACTTTATTTAATGTAATACATACCTATAATTATATATATATCTTGTTCTTCATTCAACAAAAATTTTGTTCTGTCATATCTTTTTAGTAAAGAAAACTTTATTTAGGTATTCATGCTTCGGTAAACACGTGAACGGAGTCAGCCTCTTGCGAGCCTCAATGGCTAACTTTTCGTAATATACATTATAAACGAGACTTTCTTGCATATAAACTAAGTTGGAACCAAGTTTTTTAGATGTACAAAACCATATAAGCATATGTAAATTCTAAAATATTTACTTAAGCATGTTTAAAATACAATATTTCTTTGTCATCATAACGTCATTGTATTTCTGTAGTAATAATAATAAGTCAGTATTAATAATAGTAATAAGGCTGTATTAATAATTACATAGACGCAATACTTTGTTCTATAATAAGTAGGTACGATATGATCATTTCATATTGTAATATCTGAGGAAAATACAGAAAAATGTATATAAATAAAAACAAAAAACCCGACTGCATAAAACTAAAAAGAAAATAAAGAAGCCCAATAGTTTATTAGGATTTACAGTCGAGACCTCTTTAAATTATACGGAGTTCCTGGTAAACATTTTATTGATTGAAAAATTACTTATAGGTCGGGATTTTTGTTTTTATAAATATTTTTTAATTTTTACTTTTTTTTTAGGATTTATTATAGTAATGATAATCATAATATACCTTTTTAAAATCCTCATATTGAGTTCTTGAATTTGATACCCATATTGTGGTATTCGAAACGATTTTTTTTTTACTAAGTCCAATGGCGTACCATAGCCGCCATGATTGTTTTTTTAACTTCACCTATCTAAGAACACTTGGGCTGCTAATACGAATCTAACGATGCCTCAATTATTTAAATCCGTTCGGCGGTTCTGGAGATATGAGGTAATAGAGAATATTACATACATATATACATACAAGATACGCGCGAAAAACATATCCATTCCTTAGCAGTCGGGAAAATAGAACAGAAGAACCGATGTTTTTGTTTATTTTAAAGAAAAATGTCTTTTGAAAGTAATTTAAATAAGGTCTTGTGCCATAGGTGTAACAGTCATAGGAGAGACATGAATTTTAAATCCCTTATAATCTCAATAAGTTTAATGTACTCAAAATTTCTTCTATGTTCTGTACATTGAAAAATATTTTACTATATCTATTATTACTTTTTTTTAAATATTAAAATATTGGGCGCGATATAAGATTTTGGATTTGCTTGAGAATTGAAATCTTTCCTCCAAACTACTTATTTCATAGTTCATTCAACACTTAACATAAAAAATAAACAAGTTATAATTCTTAAGATAAATATTAGTATCATATATTATTCATTATATCTTTTTTAAGTTTAAATGATAGTTATAAGTCAAAAATCGTTATCATTATATTTTTTAAGCTTCACCTTAAAAATAGACTGAGATCCCAGAACTCTCAGACAACAACTGAAACTGAAATTTTAAAGATTAATAGTCTAATATGTAGTTAAGACGGAGTTCGTACTTACTTACTTTAAAGTGGGCCCCTTGCAGAGGTAGCGCCAACTTAAGGTACACACTCACCTACGTTAAAATAAAAGCTTTCGTATTTAAATATGTTGTTAAGAATTATATAAAAAAAAATATTTATTATTACGAGATCATTTACGTAGGCCTTTACTCCTGCCAGACGTCCTAAAGATTGTTTAAATTTAAGGCATAATACGTGCAGCGAACGTGCAGGAACTGAACTGCTGTGCTCGTCACCGAAAATATTAAATATTTCATTTCTCCATAGGGAATCGAACCCACAACCGTTCACAGATAAACGCAGCGGCACAAGCGCACCACTGCTCATGCCTGACTACATTAGCATATCTTACCACATTAATCATAATATAATAATTATTAATTATAACAATTCATATTACATATTCAATACAAAATTTCACTCTTAACTTTGAAAGCTTTTTAAGCAACTATGTACGACATACAAAAAAACTGCCGTTACAGATCGACAGTACTCCGCACAATTTCGACTGATTATGTGATGCATTGTATTGCGCAATCCTTTTAGACACTACTTTTTTTTATTACGCTGCAGTGAATGTACACTTAAGATAATAAACGTAGAATGGTGACACTTTATTGTATAAATATTTATAGAATATCATGTAAATTATATTTAAAATACACTACTAGGTTATATTTTGTTTTTCATACATATTTATTGCTTTTTGTTGTTTTATTATGTACAAAAAATTTTATAAAGTGCAGTTGCTTAGTAAATTATTATTAAAATAAGTAATTGTTGTAAAATTCAAATATTGATCGCACATAGCAGAGTAGGTAGGGAATCTAGTGTTAAGACACTCCGTCCCACAATTTCCGGCAAATTTGAGTCTGAATGGAGAAACACAACGCCGCTCTTTACCTCGACACCAAAGCAAAAAATATATATATTAAGTATTTTACTTCCTCGAGTGGGAATCGAATCTACAAAATGTCACGTTACGTGTCTGTAACACACTTTGTGGCATCGCTGGTGCACAAAAATTCTTGACAAATGTCATTTAGACTTAATAAGAAAAAAATATAAACATTATAAAGAATTTCCTAAGGATAAGCCAAAATGAAAGGGAAATACTAATAAAAATAGATAAAATATTACTTTTCTATTTTTATTAGTAGGTAGGAAACACAATTTTTTTGGTAAATTAGCTTTGTATGTGTAAATGGCTGGTTTCAAATTCAGTAAAAACAGATTTAATTAGAGCTTCTGTACTCAAAAATTAGTTAGTATTAAGGCCAGTCGTGGCGCAGCGGCACGAAGTGTGACTGAAAATCGACTGGTTGGGGGTTGGATCCCCACTCGAGGAAATGAAATATTTACTTAAATTTATATTTTCATTTCTTCGCTCTGATGTCGAGGCTAAGCGCGGCGTTGAGTTCTGCCACTCAAAACGCAATGCCTGAAGAAAGTGGGGAATGGAGTGTCTTAACACTAGGTTCCCTCTGTCTACCCTGCTGTACTAAGTAAACTTTAAAAAGATGAACTAAATCATTACTCTCTTATAAAACGAACGCAATCAAAATAAACACCAAATAACCTTAAAATAAATGAAGTAACCTAACCCATATACGATATTTTGAATAAGTAATATGGTTTACATAGTTAAGAAATATATTTTTTAAAGTCTGTACGCCTTTTGACAGCGCAAACTACCTATGTCGGTCATCAAGATTTAACGTTTCGCAACGTTCCACTTCCAAGGTAAAAAGAAGCAAAGCCAGACGTTCGCCTATCCAAATTTATAGTTATACTACCGGCCCACTCGCGGCTTCGCCCGTACACCACCTATAATTAATTTATTATATTATTTCTATTTCACATGTATATGCAAATGCATATACATGTTAAATAAAAATCGATGAAATATCAACCTTACAATTTTCTAATATTTTTGTCACAAAATGCCTTATTGTCATTTATTTATAAGAGATAGATATATGACGTCGTGTAGTTTATTTTAGATCTAATAAAATTGAACATGTTTGTCTTACAACGTATAGTACTGACATATAATAAGCTGCAGCGCACGCGCTTAAAGCAATTTTAAAGCAATTCTATGGTTATATAATAGTAAATCGGACCAGTGGATCCAGAGATCTTAGCGTTTAACCAAATAAACAAACAAACAAACAAACTCTTCCGCTTTATTATTTATAGTTATATTTAGTTATTATTCGTTACACACCATAGCTAACACAAAATATCAATATCAATCAATCAATAATCAAAATTAAGTAGCCGGAAATGATTCTCTGATTTCCGCCCATGGCACTTGAAACTTATTGAAACTTATGTTAGATACACTTCGTTCCCATTAAGACATTTCCTTTCCCCACTTACCGCTGAATTCTGAAAGCATTGCACGCTGAATGGCGGAATTCAACACCGCTCTTTGTCTCGTTACCACAGCGAGGAAATTAAAATTTAAAAAATATTTCGTTTCCTCGAGTGGGTATCGAACCCAAAGTCTGTCGCGTGTGTGACATAATATATTTTAACCAAAACAAAAAGAAAAAAATACCGCTTGCGAACTACTTGTAACAGGACACAAAGCTATTATTAAATATAATTATTAATAGGTTTCCTTTAATTATATTCTAATTATGGTAATCATCTACGTAAGAACTTCATTGTGTGTGTTGTTAAAAGTACTAAATGTCGAAGATAAATGAGAAACGGTTTTGATAAACTATACTTTTTTAAATCATATAAAGATTTAATTAAAAGCCAACAAAAAAAATTAATCAACGACGTGTTACAATTCGACATTTTCATAATTATTATATACATTTACTGTTTATTTAATATGTGTCATTTATCTATGACAATATCTAATTTATTTATAATTTCGTATTCATGAATACATACATACATTTAATAGAATTTATATGTTTTATAGTAAGTATTCGTATTTAAGTTTTATATATATATATATATATATATATATATATATATATATATATATATATATATATATATATATATATATATATATATATATATATATAAGGGCTCGCTCCATCAACTGGACCTAAGGAGTCGTAACGTTTACGTCTACCTATCTATGTCGACGGTATATTTTATTCTAAGAGGCGATGCTGCCACTCAACGCGCTTTCTTTACATTTCATTGTTTTCTTTAGTATTTCTTTCCATATATTTGGTCTAAGTATTTTGAATAATTTTAAATGATCTCGAAATATTTGTCGTTCTTCATAATTACTTGATTCATGCTACTAAAATAGTTTTACATAACAATATTATTTTTTTTACGGATCTACGTAGATGTATATATGTAGTATAATATAATTTTTATGATAACTAATTTTTAATTTTTAACATTATCATTTTTATACGTTTCTTTCTATCCGAATGAAATTTTTATGGTGAATCTTTATATGTATTTGCACTTTTTAAATTAGACTTTTTATAAAAAAATATACTTGTAAAATATTCTCTCTACAAAATATATTCTGTGTTTAATAGTTCATATCAACCATCATCCAAGTGCATTAGCCAATTCCCGACCTATGCTAGGATAGCTCCACAATATCAAAATATTTGTACTCTATAAACATTGACCGATTATAGTAGACTCATGAAAAATGCAAAGACTTATGTAAATATATAAAAAAATCGATTTAAATGTAGTAATTCTCGTAATTAGAATAACATTTTTTACTGTTTCATGATTTCAGTACATTTTTAACATGTTTTTATTGAGCTACGGCTATGAAACTTTTAGATATTATTTTACATAGATATCAATAGTTTTTAAAATTAGTTCTCGAAAAATTATCAGTCATTTTATTTCACTACAGCCCTTAAAAGTTTTTGATAAAATTTATGTAATTTTTAATTTTTTTTTTGTTTCAATGTTATTTTCAAGGTTTATAAACCGATAGTTTTATACTATGAAGTGATACAAAAAGCCTACTATTTAAATATATTAATAAAAAAACACGAACGCAGACCCAACAGTCAGGCTGTATTAGCCAATTCTTTTCAAGAATATTAATATTTCCAAAAATCATAAATTTTCAAATATCTGCTGAGCAACTGCAAATGGAGATGATATTGATAGATATTGAGGTCCTCTACCCACAGACAACCGTTGATCCGTCGAGTAAGCATAATACCAATAATTATTGGTTTATAATTTTAATAGTAGACAGGACAAACTTATTATAAAATTATTTTATACAGTTACTCCTGAATTTAGTCTTGAATTCGATCCACTTATAAGTTATAATTAATACTTTAGAGACACGGTCGGTCAACTTGTAAAGTTATGGATTCTAGACCAAAAAGAATTAAATATATTTACCCGTCGAAAATCGTAATTACAACCACAACCTAGTAAAATGGGTACGTACTTTTCAACTACTCTTCGTTAGATTCACATTAGTACCTATAGAAATACATAAAATTAATGATTTTTCTTTGTATATTTATTATTGATTTATAAATTTTATGTTTCAAATGAAAGGCTCATTTTCTATTGACTGTGGCAATGTAGTAGGTATTATTGACAATACGCAGTACGTGCTCCATCAATACAAGTCGTTTCACTCGGATATAATAATAACATTACAACAACTTATCAGCCTTTCCCCTTTTTTTAGTGAAATTTGTACAATGGTATTGCTATACAAACTACTTCCTTGTCATTATAGACAATAAATCAGTTATTATATACTTTCACGCTGTATATACGGGGTACATACGGGGGTCTCCTTCAGCCTACCCTGCTACACACGGGGTAGCAGAATAGGCAGAAGGAGACTAGAGTTATGACACTCTGTTCCCTAATTTTGGAGTCATTGCTTCGCAACTGGATGAAACTATTTTATTTCTTCGAGTGAGAATCGAACCCACAACCTGTCATGTTAAAGTCACACACATGTGCTCCTACGCCAAGACTGGCCATATACGTTATTAATATTCGTTTTACTTAATAAATTGGTAAACACAAGATTAGCGTGTAAACACTCGGTAATTATGTTATAAATTCATGTTACTGCACTTTGAAATGTATATATAGAACAAAGTCTTAATTATTATAATTTATGTACATAGTTTCTAGTTCTTTGATAATGTTTCAAGGCGATTTTTCTAGTAAAAAATCTTAAAATTAAAAAAAATATATCAATAGACACAAATTTTAAAAATCTTAAAACTTAAACACGATAGTAGTATAAGAAAAATTTAATCATCTATATAGTTATGTTTAAAAGACAAGGTAGTGGACGGGGGGAACCAAACGCCTACCAAAAACGACGAAAAATATGTGGTCCAACCAGGTCGACAAAGTTATGCAAACCGGTGACAAGATAGATACGCTTCATCTAAGACTACAAGACAGAAATGATACATCCAGATACACCTCAGTTATTCTATAAAAGTGTATGTACAAGGTGGTAGCGAGTTCGAGACCACTGGAGGTAAATTAATAGTTTAAGAGATTCGTTGAGTTTCACAACTCAACACACATAGTTAACTAAACAGATGAAAAATGCTGGTCAAGTGCACTGGTTCCAAGCCGATTTCGGGTTAATAGATAAACGATAATAACAAAGTTAAGTATATGGTCGCATGCTTTCAATTTGTATGAAATTCACTCCAGAAATATCACAGATTTTTTTATTTTTACTCTTAATTAAGAATTGAGAAATATCACAATCCTAAGTCAACGGATCCTATGGGTGTTGGTTACGACGCGAATTTTATACAATATTCAACAAAAACGATATGCATAAACGTTCATATATTTTGATTGCATTGACTTCTTTTTCATTTCTCAGATTGTAATAATTTCATTTAATAATTTCTCTATAAAGCGATCCCATAAGGGGTTTTTTTTCTATTCGATACGGAACTCCAAAAATGAGCGCAAACCAATATAATATGAAATGTCTTTTTACATTTTAGACAAATTAGTGAAAATACATTAAAACACAAAATATTTTCAAAATATTTTCAATATTTCATATATTGTCACTATATCACTTTCATTTCTCTTATTCTATGTGCAGAAGCACGTGGCCGACCACGCTATAAAAACTACTACAGTGAAAGGCGTCCGAAAACGCCGAATCTCACACTGTCTTAGATTTTTAATTGTGCAATGAAAGGTAAATACAATATATTGGTTCAGTAGCGAAAATAAGCGATAAGAATAAAATAAAGTAGGACTGGGCAAAAATAGACACAATTATAATTTTTCTATATGGTCACAAGCATATTAAACTTAGTTTTAATATTTACCTATTACCTATTTTTTATATACCTCTTTAATATAGGGGAAGGAAATGTTTAAATGATAACGGAGCGTCGTAACACTAGGTTTTCAGATTCCCTTTGCTTACTCTGCTTTGTGCAATATACAGCGTGTTAAAAAGATATATCTAGAAACTGCTAAGAAAATGCTATAAGGTTTTACATTACATCTAGTCAGGCAATATTATGTTTTTTTAGAACAAGATTTTCCTGGGTTCTGCTTCTGCTAATGCGTTTCTAAATTTAAAACAAGTAAATAATGATTATTTTTTTTTAATAAAATTCATAGCTTATAAGAGGCCAGTTGTGGTGCAGGGGCACAAAGTGTGACTGTAAAACCTATTGGTTGTGGGTCGGTTTTTTATTTTCATTTCTTCGTTCTGGTGTCGAGACAAAGCGCAGCGTTAAGCTCTGCCGTTGCCGCGGTGTTGTTCAAGAATTCAGAAGAAAGTGAGGAACGGAGTGTCTTAACGTAAAGACCCCTCTGCCTACCCTGCTGTGTGCTGAATACAGCGTGAAGCTGATTTATTTATTTATTTTTTATAGCTTATAAGATCCTTAATTATTTCCTATACTAAAATAAAAAAAATACTTATTTAACTAGCGTTACCACACAAAATCTTAATACTTAATGGAAATTCCCACTTAGAGTAAGTAACGAATAGTAACGCGGAAAATACAATACAATTCTAAAAATTAACCCGGAACCCTCGGTATGCGAGTCCTACTCGCATTTGACTGGTTTTATTTTGGTTAACAAATATTGCAATAGATTTCACCCGTCGCTTTCAGCTAGATAGAATAGTGAAAGAGAAGAAGAGAGAAAGAGAGTTTAAATGAGAACGCTCCGCCTATAGGTAAATTTTTCAAACAAAATATTCGAAATATACCTTTTGGTATATTAATCTTTATAAAAACAATGGATGGCGGTTGCGAACAATTTTCTTTAAACGAAAATTCTCGAACGATCTCAAGAAGCATTAAAAGTCAATTGGGTAAAAAAAGATAAATTCATTATAACCTCAATATGTATTACGTTAAGAGATTTTAAGCTTAATGACGCTCTTAAGAATGGCTCACCATTCTTATGCAAATTCTTATTTTCTTTTTACACTTACAACTTTATAAGTAAACTAGAGGACGCGCAAGGCTTCGCCCGCTTATTAGGAGTGAATTCTAAAAAAACCACGAAACACGTGTTCAATAAAATATTTTTAACAGTCTGAATTTAAATTTTTATAAAAATCGGTGGCAATTTAAAGATTTTTCCATATAAACTTTCAACCCCTTATTTGAACCCTTAGGGGGTGATTTCTTAAAAACCATGAAACACGTGTTCAATGAAATATTTTTAAGAGTCTGCATTTCAAATTTTATAAAAATCGGTACAGATTAAATTTTTTTCCATACAAACTTTCAACCCCTATTTCATCCCTTTAAGGTAAAAATTTTTCAAATTCCTCTCTTAGTGGATGTCCAGAATATGAAAATAAACATCTGCCCAAATTTCACGTTTCTACCATCAGCGGTTACGGCTCTGCGTGCGTCTTATCTCAGTCAGTCAGCACAAGTCCTTTTATATATATAGATTGGTTGCAAAATTTGACGATGCGATGCAATTAATGATTTAGTTGATATAATGGTACGAATAAACTACGTCTTAAATTCTGATATAAATGTCAGACATTAATGTATGTACTGTTTACACTAGTACGATTTTTTTTCGTGAAAGTAGTGTCAGTGTGTAAATGTATGGAAATTGTGTCGGAGTTGTTTACACGCACACTATACGGTATATTGAAAATATCAAAATTGTTCGAAAACTTTTCAACGACACTTGAACACTACGTGGTCACACAGTAGCTGTTGCGACACTAATTATCGTGTCACAATAAATTTTGCAACTAGAAATACTCATGTTGAGAGACACTCGATGTATACACTCAGTGTACAGTGTATAGTGTCGTAAACTTTCATACCTTAATTTTCTGAATTGCAACCAGTAAGATATTTATATTAGTTACTGGGAGAAAAAATAATCCTACAACTTTATCAACTTTATAAATGCGTATACCAAGTTTGAACGAAAGCTAAACAAAAATATAATATATAAATCAGCTTCACGCTGTATCCCGCACACACAGGGTAGGCAGAGGGAACCTAGTGTTAAGACACTCCGTTCCCCACTTACTGCCGAATTCTGGAGGCATTGCGTGTTGAGTGGCAGAACTCAACGCCGCGCTTAGCCTCGCCACCAGAGCGAAGAAATGGAAATACAAATTTAAGTAAATATTTCATCTCCTCGAGTGGGGATCGAACCCACGACTGGCCTCATGAACGAAAGCTGTTGGTCGTTTTTGCGTAATTGAATAAGTGAGATATAGCCCACTAGGTTTTACAATTTAAGTTATACATGGATTATCCAGGTTATATGCCATAAGAAGGAAAAGAAATTTACAACTAATATTTTTTTTTTTACAGGCATGGCGCCAGATTCCTCAATACGAGAATTTTATAAGGAAAAGAGCGTCCTACTAACCGGTGGGACGGGGTTCATGGGAAAAGTTCTTATAGAAAAGCTCCTATATAGTATACCAGACATCGGAAATGTGTATGTATTAATGAGACCGAAAAGGGGGAAGTCGATTAACCAAAGATTTGAAGACATGCAACGTTTACCAGTGCGTTTATTGTTTTTATGAATAATTGTTACCAATTCTTAAAAAAAAAATCATTATTTTTATATTTTTTTATAATAAAATCATTCTTAGCAGTAATTATAAAATAAAATATTACTAATTTAACGGTTCATTCATATATTTAAGAATATATTTTTAGTTTTCACTTAAGTATAGATTATATAGTTCAAGGATATGTCAAATAAGAGATTATTATTAAAACTGAAATGAAACTAAAAAGAAATTATGTTGATATTATAATTTTTCGCCTTATTATGTAAACATATATTTCAGTTATTCGACCGGCTGAAGAACGAAAGACCGGATAGTTTCAAGAAAATCATACCACTACAAGGTGACGTATTGTTCGATAATTTCGGACTATCTGATAGAGAAATAGAAAATTTATCCAATGAAGTGTCCATATTATTTCATTTTGCCGCTACTTTGAGGCTGGAAGCGCCTCTAAAGGATAATGTGAACATGAACACTTGTGGCACGCAAAGGACCTTAAACGTGGCGAAGAAGTTAAAGAAACTTCTTGTATTTATACATTTATCTACAGCATTTTGCTACCCTGATTATGCAGTTTTGGAGGAAAAGGTGGGCTTTCAAAAGATTTACTTTTTTTAGCTTCTCTCATATAGCAGGGAAGCCGGAGGAAATTTAGTGTTAAGATACTTCGTTCCCCACTTTTCGCCGAATTTACTATCTAATTTTTTTAAGTATTTTTAAAAGCATTTATGCACATGTAATAAAAATAAAATAAAAAAAAAACAATTGCGATCTCTCCTCTAATTATACGCTACAGTTATATGTATGTACAAGTACGTGTCAATAAGAACCGGTTTGTAATTTAAAAGTAAACAATGTTGATAATTAAAAAATATAATGCATATAAATACAGCGTTACAAAAGAAGTATTGTATTACCTATTTTTAGGGTTCCGTATCTTTTAACCCTTACCTATAAGATCATTTTATTGTCAGTCTGTCTGTCAAGAATCTTTATCTCTGGAACGCTTGGAGATATCGAGTTGAAATACAAACCATATACCAAGATCTATGGCCCCATGATGATGATGAAAAAAAATGTATTTCTATTTTCTATATTTGTCAAAAAAATATATATGGTCGTATATATACCAAAAAACGCGTAGTTAGACACTATAAAGGGAAAAAAAAAGTAACTTCTGGTTAACCTAGAATTATGAAATTTGGCAGCTAGCATCTGCAGGTAGTAGTAGTTCAGGAAAAAATTAGAAAACTATACCTTTGTGGCTAAATACTAAAAAATAATAGCCTTAAAAGGGGGGGCAAAATTTGGTATTAAAACCGCTAGTTCAAGTGAAGTATCAGATAAAAGGGCTCTGGCTCAGATCCGAGCCCGACTCGCGCTTGTCCGGTTTTTTTCTACCTTGCGCGAATGAATGGCGCAGGGGCACAAGCGTGTGATAGTAAACGCGTACGAGACGTTGTGGTTTCGATTCCCACTCGTAGAAATGGAATATTTCATATTTTCATTTCTTCGCTCTAGTGTCAAAGCAAACCGCGCCGTTGAGTTCCGCCACTCAACACTCACTGTCTCCAAAATGTGGTGGAAAGTGGATAGTGTCTTAGCACTAAGCTGCTTCTGCCTATCTATCTAATGAGTTCATATTTGATCATAATATCTCATATAATAAATAATATTTAAAGGTGCTATGATGAATTTAGGAATTGTCCGAGATAATATTTATACGCATTAAATACCTATAAAGTATATACCTTGCCATTCGGAAAATGTTTACTACTACTGGCCAGACAGTGCACGGTGTTGAGTTCCACTATGCACCCTACAACGTCTTCAATATAGACAAAAAAACAGAGTACCTAGTTGTTATTTAAAAACGACTTCTTATCTTTCCATTATACAGCTGCACGCGCCTCCAGTGAACCCATCAGACGTCATGCATCTAATCGAATGGCTGGACGGTAAACAAGTAAACATACTGACACCGTCACTTCTTCGTCAACACCCTAATTGTTACACGTTTTCAAAGAGGCTGGCCGAGGCGGTGGTGGAAAATGAATATAAAAACCTTCCTGTAGTCATCGCTAGGCCCAGCATTGGTAAGAATTATCAAATACATATTTTTGTAGCTTCACGCTGTATCCCGCATGTAGCGGGATAAACAGAGGGAGCGACTAGTGTTGACACTTCGCTCCCCACTTTCCTCTGAATTCTGGAGGCATTTGTGTTGCGTCGACACTAAAACGAAGAAATGAAAATATTAATTACTTTAGTTCCTCGAATGAGAATCGGCTCCACAAAATATCGCGTTTACTGTCACACGCTTGTGCCACTGCGCCACGACTGGCGTCAATTTTTAAAATATTAATGGTAAATATATGCTTAACTAGGCTATTTTGCACTAAATAATGGGATACATCGTCGCGACTCAGTGAAATAATTTTAATTACATAATTATTCGGAGAAAATTTCATGATTTAATTCTGGTCGAACGTCTCTAGTACATGCAAAAATCGGAGAAATTAGTAATTTATGTTGTTAAAACCATATAAAAATTTAATAGAAAATAAGCAAAACACTTCAGGTTGTTGCATCTTTATATTTATACTAATTTGGTTATTTTACGCGCTGTTACGTTTCTCGTAATCTTAAACGATATTATAATTTAGACCGTCAGATGACATAATAAAAAGTAATTGTTGAATTGAAGTAACTGTTAAAGAACTGTGAAATTAATAAGAATAAAAGATGTGTTAACTAAATAATTGAGAAATATCAACGAAAACAAAATATTATTAAAAATTATATAATATATTTTTAAATAAAATAGTATGTTAAAATTAATGAATTAAACAAGTTCTACACGCAATCCCTCCAGAATTTGGCGGAAAATGGAGAACGGTGTGTCTTAAAACTAGGTTCTCTCTGTCTACCCTGCTGTGTGCGGGATACAGCGTGACGCTAAAAAAAAAAAAAGAATTATGATGGAGTATAACAGTGACTTTTCAATGTCATTGTTAAATAACAAATGGCAGGAGGTCTCAAAATTACGCATATCTGAACATATATCATTTCGTTTTTTAAATTTTTAACTACCGATATTTATCTTATTTTATAAGAAAAAATAAAGCATTTCCAAGTCTACACAAGGAATAGTTTTTGGTTTAAATATCTAAATATTTTGTTACAAATACTTAAAAGTACCAGCAACGCAACGCCATGGTTCACTATTATAAAGTATATTAATAAATATATAATTTTTATATAAAAAACGTAGTTATAATAATTAAAATAAATAAAATTAACAATATATAAACCAAATAAACTAAATTTAAGCCCATACAAGTTTCGAACTTATATTTAACATATTTTATTTAACTTTAAACACAGTATAACTAACTGCATGAATGCAGTTAGTTATGCACTTGTCTACATAACATCTACAAATACATTGTATAGTGCAATATTACGATGCATCTTTACCAGGAGCGCATAGCCTGTGTAGAGGTGCGAGATGCAGTCTGACGAAAGAGATAGATATGCATTTGTGTACTTACTTTGTAAATCAATAACCAATAGGCTAGGAGATAGCGGCTATTTCTAGACTTTAGCAAGTCTAGATAGGCTTGCTTTAAATGTGTGATGCCTAAATCGGCGATGACAATATGCATTATAAAATTATAAAATAATTAATAAGTGAGGCCGTTCGTGGCGCAGGAGCACATTCGTGCGAAGGTAATCAACAGGACTAACAGGATGTGGGTTTGATTCCCACTCGAGGAAATGAAATATTTAATATTTTCCTTTCTTCGCTCTAAAACGCCGCGATGCGGTTGCAGAATCGACGATAAGCGGGGAATAGAAGTGTCTTTATGGAAATAGAATATCTTAACACTAGGTTTTCAGGTAACCTCTGCCTACCCTGCCATGTACAGGATGCTGTATCTTGCATGAAGCTAAAAAAATTGTAATAGCAATCAGCATTATGCATAATGTTTGTACATACATACATATATACACAAGTGCAAATTAAATCTTATATAAATAATATTTATTATAAAGACGTTAAAATGGTTAGATATATGAAAGCGGTCGCTGCCTCCTTTTCTATGACAGGTTGCTACAGCGCATCGCAAGTATTGATCCATTTTGATATTTTTAAGCGACACTACCAGGCTCTTATAGACGGAAAGATGTTAGAGCTCCCCTTTCCCTTTGATTATTGAAAATGAATACTAAAATTTTTTTTTTTTTTCATTTTAGTTCAAAATTTTAATTTTTATTTTAATAACATTTTTTTATATTGGATTTTTAATTTGTAATCTAGATTGCATTGTAAAATACAACGCCATCTAAAGCAATAATTGATAGTTTATGAAATGCAATGCAATCGTTGCATTTACATTCTTTCCTTAAATATATTGAAGAGACCACTTTTCCTCTAAGCTATAAATAAATTGTCAAAATGTTTTTTTTATAATTTTAAATTAATATTACTACTATCAATGTTTACTTTGTTAGATTATTGATAAAATAATAAAATTTTTATTTTTCAAAGTAAAGCTACCATCGCCTGGCATTGGAAAAGTTTGATCTAAAAAAAATACTATTAAACAAATTTAATACCAATAAAGTAAATTAATTAATATTTAATGTCAAAGTAAACATAAATAAGATTTCCAATAACAACTTTCGCTAGTGTCTTGCCTATTTAGCTTGGGTAAGTGGCACGCCTCTGACCTCCTCAACCCTTGGACCTGTCCACGATGTACATATTTATGTATTCCTTTCTAATGTTTTGGTTCGTCGTAAACGAATAAACCTTTAAATATTATCATAGAATCTAATTTTAAATGATCCGCATGTCTTATATTTCGCGAGAGAATAAAAAGAAAACTTTTTGAATAATAATATTTTTATTTTTCGCTCATTTAGTTAGTGTTAAGTTATTCAGTATTTACATACTATTTAAGAATTTTGATATCGTATCCAACATTATTACAATTATATTATTATTTTCGGTTATAACATAGTAATAATTAAAATAAATTTTAAAGTGTTATTACCAAACTTAAAAAAAGAAAATACTTTTTAAAGAATATACAAAGAAATTAAGCTGATATTATTAAATTCCAGTATGCCCAGCCTACAAGGAACCTATACCAGGTTGGGTGGACAACCTCAACGGCCCAGTGGGACTGATGCTGGGGGCGGGCAAGGGTGTGATACGGACAATGCTATGCGATGGCAACTTGGTTGCTCAAGTGGTACCTGTAGATACAGCCATCAACGGGATTATAGCTATAGGTATGATCGAGGGGACGAAGAAAGAGAAGTAAGAAAATTTATAATTTATGTCTTTTTAAATAAGTTTAAAATGAACAAGTAAATTTCGAATGGAGTGGAATTTGAATTAGTACTCCTTAAACAATTGATAATTTGGACACGAATTTAGACGTAAAGCGTTTAGCCAACATGGGTTTTTATGGTCTGGCAATTTGTTATTCTTATTAATATACAAAAAATAAAACTTACAGAAGATAAATTGCTATATTTACTTTAGATACAATTTTTAATTCATATTATCATAAAACATAATTCGATTGCCTTGCAGATCGGAAACCATACCAGTATACAACATAAATATTGGTCATCAGAAGCCCACAACTTGGGGAGATGTTCTCAAAGTCGCCAAAGACTACGGCCGAAAGTACCCCTTAGCTTGGCCCTTGTGGTACCCCAATGGGGATATAACTACCAGCATAATTTTACATGAGTTTAGAAGGACTTTCTATCATTTACTGCCTGCTTATTTTATTGATTTTATATTGTTCTTATTGGGACAAAAGCGACTGTAAGTAACTAATTAAAATACACATGATCAACTTATTTAGTGTTGTTATGATAGAATTAAGATACTTTTCTTTGTGTGAAGTAAATTGAAGAAGTAACTTTTGATTTTCTCAAAACAAAACAAGTTTAATAATACTGCTAAGACTTCAAATTTCTAATATAAATAATTTTAAAACAAATAATTTACACAATTCTATCAATCACACAAAAAAACTAACTAATACCAAACCATATCTTTCCATATATCCCACAGTATGGTGCGAATTCAAGATCGAATTAGCCAAGGATTGGAAGTATTACAATACTTCACAATGAGACCCTGGAAATTTCCTTGTCCAAACTACGATAGTATTCATAGTAAACTAGACGAAGAGGAAAAAATTATATTTAACACAGATCTGACCAATGCCGACCGCGACAAATATATGCAGCAATGTGTGGAGGGCGGTCGAGTGTACTGCCTCAAAGAAGATCCTAACAAAATATCTATTAACAGGACTTATCACAATTTGTAAGTATTTTTTGTTTATAGACTTTAAAGTGAAATTAACTTTTAGATGGGTAATTTGTTAACCCCTTCGCTGTCTGTCAGTCTGTCACCAGGCTATATATCATGAACACCGATATTAAGACAAACGGATGATATATTTCTGTTGGCGCTATAGCAAAAAATACTATCGTTTATTATCTATTTATTTAAGGCCAAACGAACATACTTTACGACCTACCCGACTGCAAAATCATACAACAAGTAACACTAAAATATCGATATTTTTTAACATATTTACAATATGTAATTATTTTCACATTTATTTCATAAAATCGTAACAGAAATGTTGATCGCCTAAATTTTGCATGCACAATAATTACAGTTAATTTAAAAAAAATATTAAAGTCGCATTGATTGAAGCGAATCATTAAATTAAAAATAATGTGAAATTCCATAGTAACAATTGTAATGTGTTAACCAACCAAACAATTGTAATTGTAATGTAATGTGTGAAACAAAAACGTAATAACAGAAAGTCTTCACAGATGATCCCATTGCCACCAAATCAGGGTCTGTTGATGGGATCTCAGATTGAGGGAAACTTTAAAATTTTATAGGCACATATGAGGCCAGTCGTGGCGCAGGGGCACAAAATGCGACTATAAAACCGACTGGTTGTGGGTTCGATTCCCACTCGAGGAGATGAAATATTTACTTAAATTTATATTTCCATTTCTTCGCTCTGGTGTCGAGGAAAAGTGCGGCGTTGAGTTCTGCCACTCAACACGCAATGCCTCCAGAATTCGGCAGAAAGTGGGGAACAGAGTGGCTTAACACTAAGTTCCCTCTGCCTACCCTGCTGTGCGGGATACAATATTATACGTTTCATATAATATAACTTGTTATAATATTTTTTTTTTAAATAATATATTTTTTTTTTCCTTTTCAGCTTATACATCTTAGATTGGGTGGTCAAAATATTCTTTTGGATGTTCGCACTATCTTTCTTAGTAAGTTGGTTTGAACCGATAAAGAGTGTTTTCAGCTACGGAGAACCAGTGGTGAAACACTTGCCTATGTTAGGAGCAGCTGTTTTTGATAAAAATTCGTAACAAAATTACCTTTTACCTTACATAATCTTAACAAACAAATGAAATCAGAAAATCTTTCGAAATTCTAAAATGATGATGCAATTTAAGTCCATTTCATATATCATATACTGTTATTAAAGGAAATGGAATTAAAAAAAAGATTATGTAATACTTTCCTTGAAACTTAAACTTACATAAAAATAAGATACAAGATTTTGTTTGTAAGATTAATAAAAAATTGCTTAGAAGTTACCAAATTTAAGTTGACAGAGGCAGGTGTAGTCTGTTAAATTTAAATCTTATAATACGGGTCAAACGGTGCTCAAATATATTTAGTAAATAATTAATGTTTAATTAACCAAAAATTTTATATTTTTTCGTTTTTAATGAAGCATAAAAAATATTAAAGTAATTAACATTTTCTTGGAGATTTGGGATCCCTTTTTCATTGTTGAAAAAACTAATTGTATTATATTTTTTTCTTTCGTTTACTTTTTACTTAGCATATCGTTAGTTCTATTTTACTTTTTTTAAAGTCACAGGATACCTTTAGTTACTAAAATGTACTTTAAGTTACGTTTATATATTTTTTATATATTTTATATTATATATCACATTGAGGATTTCGAAATAAATCTTGTTTTGTAAACTTGTAGTGAGTTACTTTTTTGGATTTTTCCTTAAAATGTACGGTGCCAAGAGAAAGTGTTATTTTACAAGGATTACTAGTTTGACTTACTGGATTACTAGATTACGAGGTATACGATAGACTCGTATATAAGTGTTACATTTTTATTTTTTCAATAATCTATTATTTCTATCTAATATTTGCTTCACGCTTTATCCCGTATATGACAGGGATACTAGTGTAAAACACTCCGTTCCCCATTCCCTGCCCAACTTTAGAGATATTGCGTGAATGGCGAAACTCTACGCCGCGCTGTCTTGACACTAGTGCGAGATATTTTAATACATAATTATATAAGTTATTCAAAAATATAATAATCGCAAGCTTGAAATAATATATATTTATTACTTTCATTGCTATACTAGGTGTTTTATTGTTTTATTTTTCGCATCTTTTTTAGTCTTTTTCGAAGTCAAATTATATTAAACTATTGTTAAGTTTTTTTTTTCAGGCAGAGGGAACCTAGCATTAAAACATTCCCCATTTTCCGTCGAATATTTTTTGAGGCATTGAAAATATTAATAAATAATAATTTATTTCCTCGAGTAGGAATCTAACTCGCAACCGTCGCGTTTACAGTCCTTGAGCCACCGGGCCACTACGGGCTCGAAAGTAAAGTTTATAGAGGGGTCTTTTTGTACAGCAGGTTAATGTTATTTTCATAATACAAACCAAATTTTATTATACGTAGACTTTTATTTACTTTATAACATAAATAAATATACAACAAAATTCGCCTAGATTGTGATAGGAGTACAAAAAAAAGAGTAAAGGGCAGTTATTACTTTACATTAAAAAAAATATAAATAATGAACTTACATTATGAAAAATACGTAACATTTGATGTGCGTAAATAATGACATTATAAAAAAAATAATAAAATAGGAAATTTAAATATTTCATAATGTTAGTACTAATTGAAAACAATAATAGTAAAAAATAATAATAATGTAATAATAAACATTCGCTTTTTATTTAATATATAATTGCTCTGCAACAAGTATAACGCCAGCAAACTACTTGGTATACTCAATACATTGATTTACTACTTTAACTACTAAAACTGAGTTTTTACTTTTAAAAAATAATCTCATATTTTTAAAATTTAGGATAATAATCAATATAAGATTGATATCTAAAAATTTTGGAATTTCCAATATGTTTCTAAACACCTTACATTAATTAAAAAAAAACAACAAATTATATGGCAAAACAATCAAAATATTTCTTCAGTTATTAATAGACAACATCATTTGTTCTTACTCATATTATATTAAAATGACAGTAAAACACACGAAATTACTGTGAAGCGTTGATAATGTCAACGAATTCTGGTTTTAAGCTCGCTCCACCTACTAAGAAGCCATCAATGTCTTTGCAAGCGGCCAGCTCCTTTGCATTTGCCGCTGTCACTGAGCCACCATATTGGATGCGAACAGAATCAGCTACGTCAGGAGAAGCATTGCTGGATAGCCAGTTACGTAAAGCAGCGTGGACATCTTGAGCCTGGAATATGTTTTGTTTAGAATAGAATGCTTTTTAATATAAAAAAATATTAACCTTTTAAAAAAACAAGTGAAATTTAAACGCAGCGGGCTTTGAACTCGCACCTCTTTGAAACTCAAGCGCTATTTCCAAGTGACGCGTGTTCAGATCAAATTTATATACAAATACTTAAAAAAAAAATTCCTAAATAAAGATTGGATTAGAAATGCTAAAACACAAATAACCTGAAAAAGAATATAGGCACACGTTAAGGAAGTGGAGGAGATATTGACGCAGTGTGTCATAGTATGACAAGGGTCCCTTAGTGCTAAATTTCGTTACATAACATTTCAAAATATAATATGCAAACATTTTTTTTTGCTAAGTGGGAAGACTTAAATTTTGAAACTAAATTATAGATTGGTCAATAATAAAAATGTCCACAACAGAGATAGTGCTGAATATATTTAGAAATAAAATAAATGTACAGGTTAACATTGTTGTGACCTTTAGCATATAATTATCACATTATGGTTTATTTATAGTCTACACATTAATGTTGTCAAGCAAATAAAATAAAAATGTTTTCTTTTCTTTAATTTCATTTTTATTTAATAAAATTATTTAACAAAACAAAGTACTGCATTGCATTACACCACTCAAGACTAAGACTGTCTCAAATTTGGACAGAAAATGGAAAACTGATTCTCTGAACCATATCATTTTTCTCTGCCTACCTTGCTATGGTGGGAAAAATATAAAGCTGAAAAATGTTATCTAGGATGTTGCAGTGCAGCAACTGTAAGCAAAACAGTTATGGGTTCGATATTCACTTGTGGCAATTAATTATTTTCCTTTTCATTTTCTGGTAAGAAATTGCAACACTGAGGCCTGCAATACAACAAGCCATGTCTCAAAATTTGGATGATGAATGAGAAACATTATTCTAATTTTTTGGCTATACTAGGTATAAAACAAATTACCTGTTGTGGTGAAGCAGTTTTGCCAGTGCCAATAGCCCATACAGGTTCGTAAGCCAACACAACATTTGCCCAGTTGTTGCCAATGGCAGGCAATAGAGCCTTAGTTTGTCTGAACACCACTTCCTCAGTTTTACCCGCCTCCCTCTCTTCTAAAGTTTCACCTATGCAGGCAATCACTTTTAAACCACATTCAAGAGCATGGGCCACCTGAAATATATTAGTTTATTTTTAACATATTAGTTTAAATATTATATGCCTGTTAGGCAAATATTGACCAACTTAACAATTACTTATTTAAACAACTTGGCCCACTTAAATTATTCCTCCTGCACATTTTCATGGCATTTGTGAACTTATTTATACAATTGGTATAATAATTCATAGAAAATACTAGACAATAAATTTAACTTTGCTGTCTTAAAAGCTTGTTTTACCTTTTCAGCAACCAGATCATCCTTTTCACCAAAGATGGTTCTCCTTTCAGAGTGACCAAGGATGACCCAGTCAGCTCCAACATCTTTAATCATTGCAGGAGAAATTTCACCTAAAACAAATTGTTATTATTAAAACACAATATTATTAATTAATTTAATTTATAACAGATCATATCAATAAAAAAAGTTATAATATCAATATTATATATTAGATATAACTTATACCTGTGAATGCTCCTTTAGGAACCTTCCAGCAGTTTTGTGCAGCAACTCCAACATTGCTAGGAACAATACTTTTCACTTGAGCAAGATAGATAGCGGGTACTCCAATTACGATCTGCGAATTTTTTAATCATTTACATAGGTATAAAAAAATGGAAAATAAAATTATATTAAACCTCCCAAGACTTAGATAATGATAAGTTTAAGATTTTGTATTAACCACACCTACCTCAGCATTAGGATCGAGGGGACCCTTCTTTAAGTTGTTAACAATTTCATTTATTTGGATTTTGTCTCCATTCATCTTCCAATTACCTCCAACAACGAATTTACGACCCATGATGGTAATTTGATTCTATAAAGATGCAAGTGGCCCATTAAATTGACACAAATACAATTAATCTCTTCTTTTAAAAGAAAACCATGCTAAAAGTTCGTCTTAATTATATATATGTGGCATCACAATATACTTACAATGTATTACAAAGTTAAAATATAAAATATTTTATATAATACTTTATCCGTGCCGGTCTCCACAATTCAATGACTAGCGAGGAGAATTATAATCTAAAGTAAAAACGTTTTCGTATCTCAATAAAACTGACTACCTACCACGACTGTCCAATGATTGGATTATAAACAAGAAACTCTTCCTGTAGTACTATTTTTATCCAATGAAAAATCAGACCAAGCTAGAATAATATTGGTATAACAGATAAAACGGACTTTTACCGAATGACCTCTCTGACATTGAGCAATGTCATCTACTTCAATTAAGTCGACTACCGTATCTTAAATATTTTATGTATTCTACTGATAAATATTTCATCTTACGTATGAAATAAACATAGGCTTATAACAAGTTATTTTATTACTTATAATATTCAATATAAATCAATTAAATGATAATGTATTGTCAATCGATCATAATTATATTATCTGTGGTAGGTATATCACTTTTTTTTTAATAACATCTGTCAATTTCGTTTGGTGTCTTTGGCTTAACAATTTAATTTTTTGTATTAGTTCGTTTAGTTTTGAATTATTTCAGTTTAACGAAGCTTTTACTTCTTGCTTTTTATAGTCTTCTTTAATTTATAATACATTTAATTCAAAAGGTCATTAAATCCTATATTTTATATATTTTAAGCGATATATACATATATATTTTTTGTTTACCACTCTAAACCCACGGTTCGATATATTCTTTATTTTATTATAGATGACCACTGAAGACTCTATATTAAATTTAAACACTATAGAACCAAATCCAGATACCAGTTCCAGCTTAAATAAAGAAATTACTAATCGAAAAAAACTACTTCCAGATTATTTTCCAGTAAGGTAGTTATAAAATAAATGAATATTTCATATATTTTCTTACTTATTATTATTAATTGGCTAGTTTTCAATTTTTAAAATGTTGATCAAGTTATCTGACGGCCTCAATAATTAGAGTTCTTTATTATTATTAATTCTTATGTATAATGTTGCTTATTTATGCAAATTTTACAGAACAGAGGTGAAAACGACCTCCAAAATGGTTCAAGTAAACTTAGAAGATTGTATATCCGATGATAATTTATCATCTAGTTCATCTGAGAACTACTGGAGGCTAGTTGCAGAGAAAAAACGGTATTAAATATTTATATGTTTACATTGTATTCATAAGGAAACCTTAGTTCTGAGTCACTAGTTCCCACTTACTGCATAACTTTTGTTACATTAAATGTTGAATGGTGAAAATTATTCATAGTTGGATCAAGCCCACAACTCTTCAGTCTTGTTTACCATCAGACATTGTGTCTTGACATCCTCAACACGTTTAGTTATAATTTTATTTTGGTTTTAAATGATAATGAAAGAATTTAATATAGTTTACTAAAGAATTAATACAATATCTTTTTTCCCTTTACAGAATTGATTTAAAAAATGCTTTAGATGAAAATGAGATATTGTGCAATCAAAAAGATTTGCTGGTGCAACACTTGAAGGGGTATAAGGAAATGCTTGCGGAGATGAGTACTTTCATTGATGTATTCAAAGTAAGTTTAAAGATTAATGTTTTATTTGATGGTTGCACTTCTTTTCTCATGAAGTTTGCTCCAGTTTCTTGCAAATTGTATTGAAATATGTATGTGGTCTAAGTTCTTTGATTGTTTATCAATTATGTATTGTTAAGGCAACAGTTGTGGGCTCAATTTTTACTTAGATAAATGAATTATTTTAATTTTTTCACTCTGATAAGAAATCAGGATAATATTGACTTCCACAAGTCGTCTTTATGTTGTCTCAGTTTAACAACATAAGCATTTTGAGAACCAAAAGTGTTAAATATTGAAACTCAGGAGATAACAACCAAAAAAATATCTGGATACTAACAATATTATACATTGTATTTTACACATATTTTTTATATTAATAAAACAGAGTGAGGCGCTGGACGCTGCTAATGATACTGGAATAGATGTTGGTGATGAATCAAGTGATTAATGAAGACTGAATATTATTGTTAAACCAAATATCTATTGTTTTTTCTTAATTGTTGATTAATATAAGCATAGAATTGATACATTCAATCTGTTGTAATAATAATGCGTAATTTTTTTTATATTTCTTGTGTATTTGTGAGGCTGTCATGTCAATGCACAACAACTGACTGTGAAAGAGATTGTTATGCGTTCAATCTCACCTGGGGAAATATATATTTTTCCCCACCCTTGTAATAAGGCAAAGGGTGGCATTGAGTTCCTCTTCTAAGCATGTTGCCTTGAAATGAACCCTGTTTAAGATAAATATACAATAATAAGTATAATATTTTTTAAGTCAGTTATGTTGTAATTTCAGTCAGACTGGTCTCCAGTATTTGATGTATAAAGCTTATATTTTGTAACTTTTACATATCTCAAACTTAGATAGTAAATAGCAATGATTGGCAAATAAATAATGTGATGAATAACAGTTGTCAGTAACTGTTATTTGATGATATTGTTGAGTTTGCTTAGTAGTGTGTAAGAAATAAACAATAAGGTACATTGCCTAGATAAGGAGCCAAAAAAATATTTTGGTGTATCCTAAATTATAGCTGTGTAATAATAAAAAAAATCTTATGTAGTGCTATTAAGGTTGCCACAATAAATTCCGCCTTACCCTGCCCTGCCTTAAAATATCTAATGAATAGAGTCTTTAATGACTAAGACTGGTAAAACATATATATTTTGTAAGTAAATAATCAATTTGTGTAGTCATATTTACAACCACTTGGAAAGTGTGTGTTCACTTCATTATATTTCCATTATGGGACAATATATGTTATAAAATAATATTTTTTTTCTTTATAGTACTTTATATCATCATTATCTATAGCATGAAGTGTAATAAGTAATTCTTATATTTTTGTAATAATTTATATTTCCACTGTAATGAATATCAATTTAATTTAACATTATGTTGTTTCAACAATAAATCTGTTAGTTTCTATGTGTACAAAACATAAAAAAGTAAAGAAAAAAATACATGTTTACTAAAATTTATGAGTGTGTCTAATTATCCTCATATAACTAAGGTAAATGTCCCCGTTTTCGGCATCTTAAGGTTCTTATAACTTTAATCAATTTTAAATATATTATTATATAACGTTTATATGAACTTGCAAATTTTACTGTCATCAATGTGAGTATTTTATGAGTAATTTAATGTTTAGTTTTTATATTAATTTATTTGTGGACCTCTTGTTTGGATCTTAATTTGTGATAAAATTTAGCTCTGCTTCTAAGTTCGTGAACTTGAGGCTCTTGTTTCGGGATAAAAATTTTAATCCACGAGTTAGGTTAATTTGTAATAAAAAAACTATAACATATAAGGTTTTGATTTTAAACAATTCGTAAGTTTAATAAAATGGGTTATATCAGTTTCACGTCATTAAAAATTTTATAATTTACAAAATATAAAAGCTCATATTTCAAAACAATATAGCTTTTATATATTTTTTTATAAAAAAAATTAATTCTCAGTTTTGAAGCCATGAATGCCAAGTTATTGTTAGCTCTTGGACTAATCAGAAAATAAAATTACAAACTTTCATAATATAATTAAACTTAAATAAATTTTAATAATTATTATTAATAAATAATTACTTCAACAAACATAAAACAAATAATAACATTAATAAAATTAAAATTTTATTATCACAAATCCGATGTATGTATTCTGTAGGAGATTCGTGCAGCTACCATAGCTTTTGTATGGCATTTTATATTTAGTATATTCTTAAAAAAAACAAAAAGATCTTTACTAAGGTTTATAACAAGACTAAGATAACCAATATTAATATATAATAAAATACCGAGCAGTCAATGTGTTAAGTTTATGTAGATTTATTTGTCACGAACTTGGGGAAAATAGTGAAATGTAGAGAAGCTTGTTTGAATTGTTACTGATTTTGGTAACTTTCGCACTTCTGTTTGTTCAGTATTTTTTACATTACGTAAAGTAATCATATACTACCATATTCGAAAAAATACACAAACATAAGTAATAAAAGTTAATTAAAAAAACAAAGTTGCATTGGTAGTGCCTATACGAATTTAGCTCAAAATTATCAATTCAGGTTACCTTTAAAATGGTAATATAGGAATTTAAGTGAAAAAAATATATATCGAATTTCGATCACCAGTAACCTTAATAAATACATTAAGTGTTTTTAAGCTTTAAATTTAAATTATCTCAATTATTATATAAATATAAATTTATTAAAAAGTATCTAGGATCTCCCTAATTCGGTAGTAACACGAACTAGGGGACACATTTTAATTAAAATGACTGCTATTTCGTGAAACGATGTATTGCAATTTTACAAGAATTTAATGCTGCCATCTATTTTTTTTAACCTTTGTCTTTCTACAACCTTAAGAAATTCTTACACTAGTCAAAGTCAAAGTTCAAATTTCTTAATTTTTTAGATAGTTAAATTATAATTTTTTTTAAATAAAATTATAAAAATTGAAATTATAAAAAAATTGTAATAATACTTAAATTGCTTATTTTTTTGCCAGAATCAAAACTAACGAAATTACGTACTGAGACCAGGGGTTCCCAACCTTTTCTTGATCAAGGACCACTTTTATATAATTCTTGGTAGCAGGGACCACTATGCATGTAGGTATATTAAAAATTAACTGTGATAATTAAACAGAACCTTCGCCTCACCATCCCTAGTCATAAAATTAAAATTGTTCGCGGACCACTTTTAGGCTTCTGCGGACCACTGGTGAGTCCGCCATTCAACACGCAAAGCCTCGAAAATTCGTCGGAAAGTGGAGATCGAAGTGTTTTAAGCCTAAGCGTGAAGCTAAATTATAAAGATATTAATAATAATGTAATTTTTGTGTATATATTATTTGTAACCTACAGTACAAATTCAATATATTCTAAATAATATCGTTAATATTAAAGAACTATACAAGGTAGTCTTTGACATATCTTCCTGGTTATAGAAAAGCTTTAGCATGACATTGACAGAACCGGTGTAATGCTGTGCTGACACATCATTCATTAATCATTACAAAATTTTTGCGGCCTGTGAAAGTTTGGTTCAAATAATTAGTTTTCCAAATATTGTATATCATCACATTTTTACTAGTGCTTCAACAAAACTATAAATATAATATTTATTATTTACAAATGTATTAAAATAGTATATCAAGATAACACAGATAAACATGTTGCGCCAACACTTTTGGAAGGTATTTATTTCTTACGTTAATCTTTAACTGAATCCTTAAAACAGTAAAACAGTTAATCTAATATACATTGGTCTATTTTTGCCTAATAATTTTTGCCTAATAATGTTTGCCTATAACACATTTACAAAACAAAAATGAGTACAATATATCTAAATCTAGTTGACTTACAATTGTTATTTCAGATATTTGTGTTGGTTTTCCTATGTCTTCATTTATCAACGCAAGTAAAAAAACAGAAGTCGAATATTATATCGGATATCGATGACATCAAAGAATTTAAAAAATTGTTAAGAACAAAAACTAATGTCTTGGTGTTATATATAAATAACCAAAAATCATCACAATTTGTTCTTGACGTAGTTAAAGAAGCTGCTGATAGTATGAAAGGTCAAGCTACGTTAGTAGCCATAGATTGTAATGGAAGGTAAGCATGTGACTTGTATTGATTTAAATTACTCCTTTTTTACATATACAATGTAAGGCTATCATCATGTACCCTGCATATCGCAAGGTAAGCAAAGGGAACTTAATGTAGGGTCACTTCAATTTTTGAAATATATAATATCATATATTTAGTACTTTTCTCTTTTTACCAGAACAAGAAAAACGAAAGTAATATATCCTTTCAAGTGGGAGTCAAACCCACAATTGTATTTACAGATGCTGTGCCATCTTGCCACAATGGCCTTAAAATTAATTTGAATTATAAAATTCTGAACTTGAATGCGAGCGACTTAGAATAACTAACTTGTTTTAAACAGATATATTTGTTTACAGTGAAGGTAAAAAACTGTGTAAAAAATTAAAAGTATCATTTGACAAACCTTATATTATAAAACACTACAAGGATGGTGACTATCATAAGGACTATGACAGGGGCACCACTATAAGTGCAATGGTTAACTTCCTACGAGACCCCACAGGTGATTTACCATGGGAAGAAGATCCAAGTGCAACAGATATTGTCCACCTTGCTGATGCTGATGTAAGATATTGATATTTTTTATATATTACATATAGTAGACAGGACAGAAGGGACCTTCTATTATAATATTCTGCTCCCCATACACCCACATTTTTGAGACAATGTGCACACATACCAGAATAAAGAAAAAAAGGTTAATTAGAATAAAATAAATCAGCTTCACATTGTATCCCTGTACACAACAGGGTAGGCAGAAGGAACCTAGTGCTAGGATACTCCATTCCCCACTTTCTGCTGAATTCTGGAGGCTCTGCAACAATCACACGAAATGAAGATAATTCATCAGAAGCGCTGTGCCACTGGGAAGTATTTATAATAATTAAACATTGATTTGAAACAATAATTAATAGTTTTCATGGCATTTAATATTATCAAACAAACATATTAGTGGCAGTTTATACAATTATGTATGGATGTTCAATTTGTAACAGAAGCTTGACTGTTTCAAATTGTTTAATAATATTTAAATCAGTGATGTATGCAGAGGAAACCTAGTGTTAAGACACTAGTTTTCCTCTGCCTTATTAAATTAATAGTATAAATTTTTAAAATAATATATTTTTATCATTTCATGTATTTTATACTTAAGAATATATGGATATTGTCTATATTATTTAAATAACACATCTTTGGCAGGCTTTATCAAAATTTCTCAAGAAAGGCATAGCTACGTATAAAAAATCCATAATAATGTTCTACGCCCCATGGTGTGGATATTGCAAGTCCCTGAAACCAGACTATGTAGCTGCTGCTGCTGATTTGAAGGTTAAAAATTAAATTATTATTGATTACTTGTATAAAGAAATAATACTTATACTTAACAATATATAAATAAAAATTATGTGCATAATAAATTATTATGCACATATTTTTTTTTTATATATTTTTTTATTATTAATAATGCCACATGCATATCATGCATACCAAAATTTGAAAATGGTAAATTTTTGGTTAGTATTATAAAGAGCAACAGTAATGTTAACTATGCAACTTACGAACGAACGAACCAAATATATTAACCAAGTATTTACAAGATGTAAATACACCAATTTGCAAATAATATAGTTTGTAATTATCTATGTACGAAAATGTTAACTTGGCAACCAAAAAATATTGATAGATTCCAGATTATTTTGTTTATAAAATTGAAAACACCGCACTATTCATATTGAACTTATGTCTCATTTTACATAATTTTTTTTAAATAAAATTACTATGTATAACTTAGCTTTAAAATAACCTAATAAATCAATTTGAAGATAAATTTGATATATTTTAAATTTTTAAATATATTTTTTTATTTTAGGGTGAAGCATTCTTGGCGGCCATAGATGTGTCAAAACCAGGGAACTCTAAAATTAGACAAGTCTATAATATAACTGGTTTCCCCACACTTTTGTTCTTTGAGTAAGTATCATTTAATTTTTTCTTATTACCATATTATACAATTAAACAAAAATGTGTATGTATCAAGATTCTATTAACACAAAATGGTTTATTTAATATGTGAACTTAATTTAGACTTTGCTGTTTTGATATCAATGCGAAATTAAAAGATTTGTATGCGAAATTATATTATTCTAATAGTTTATCCCCATTCCTTTAATAGAAAAGGTCAATATCGTTTCCCCTACAATGGAGATAACAAACATCAAGCTATAGTAGACTTTATGAGAGATCCAACATCACAACAGAAGAAAAAAGAAGTGGTCGATGAAAGCTGGTCTCAAGATTCTGAAGTTGTACATCTTACTTGTAAGTATTATAAAAAAAATAGTCAAGTGCAAGTTAATTAAGATTGCTTTGACTTAGAAGTTTCAAAGTCAAGGAGCCGTAGACGTGGATATTTGATAATAATTTCAGCTCGATATCTCCACGCGATCTTGACATAAATAGTCTTGAAATACATATACAGTCTTGGCGCAGGGGCACAAAGTGTGACTGTAAAACCGGCTGGTTGTGGGTTTGATCCTCACTCGAGGAGATGAAATATTTACTTAAATTTATATTTCCATTTCTTCGCTCTGGTCTCGAGGAAGAGCGTGGCGTTGAGTTCTGCCATTCAACACACAATGCCTCCAGAATTCGGCAGAAAATTGGGAACGGAGTGTCTTAACTCTAGGTTCCCTCTGCCTATCCTGCTGTGTGTGGGATACAGTGTGAAGCTGATTTATTTTTATTTATATTTTACATTTTGTAAAAAGACTGGGGAATTATTTGTAATGTTTGTAAACAATCAGTTTGGACCTTTATATTTAAAACTGAAAAGCATTTCATGCGTCCAGACGAGAGAAAAAAGAGAGCAACTTCAAATTTTTGCCTGCATAGCAGGGTAGGCAGTGGGAATCTTATGTTAAGACACTCTATTCCCCACTTTCCATCCCATTTTCTTAAACAAGTGAGGAATCGAACCCACAGCCGTCGTGTTTATAGCTAGATGCTGTGCCACAATGGCCCCAAATTTATCAGATAAAAATATTTACTTTATATTCTTCATATTTTAAAATATAAATCCATCCACTTAGAAAGCTTATTGTCATATAAAGATACATCAAACTTAATTACATATATATTTTTTTGAATTCCCAAACAAACTTTTTTGAACATTCCCTTCTTTAATGTAATATTTTTTACTTTATGTCATATATGTCATCGATATCTATAATATGTTATCTAATAATTTGTTTCGAGTACTGAAGGGTGAGATATTTATTTTTCATATGAATATAATGTTATAAAATAAAGAAATATGTACATTTAGTAGATACTAGCCACTCCCGTTCATGGCTTTGCCCGTTTGAGTTTTTACTTATCTAAATTCTTTCGTGTTCTAATAACATTATCACTTTAAAGATAATATCTATACATTTAAAACTGAAGTTTCAAATAATTTATAATATTAAAAAAATGTTGTTATATACTTTAAATTTAAATTGATATTGATAAGTTTTTTATTTATGAATCGTTTGAAATAAAACAAATACTCCTTGTTAAGGGCAGCTTGCCAAAATACAGTAGTGAAAACTGTACTTAATTTGGTAAGTAAAATTAACGCGTACAAACGCACAGACAAACAAACGAACCGTAATGACATCATTGCTTAGGGTTAGCTACATTGATAAATGTCCTCAATAATCGATTTTCTTAAATATCTTTCATGTACACAGGGAACGGAGTGTTTTAGCTTTAGGTGCTCTGTTTAAAAAAATATTTTTTTAATTATTTCCACTCTGGTAAAAAAATGATAAGTTGAACTACTAATCATGCAATATCTGTAATTCGAGCGAAACACAGGAAACGTAGTGTCTTGACTCTGTTTTCTCTGTTCCGCTATTTGGATGAAGCATAAAGCTGTTATTTTTGGCGTTGGCTGACGTTTGTTTTGGTTAACACACGTGTTAGTGAGGGATTCTTATTTTTGTGTTATTTTTCACAAATTTTTAGTGCAAATTGCGGTTTTTAAATAAAAGATCTGTATTTCTTAGTTATTAGGTTGTTGTGAGTGTTTGTGGTGTTTTTGTCAGTAGATTAGTTATATTATAAGGTAAGGTTAAAGGTTAAGTTTTAAAATGGATGCTGAGCATCCGCCCGATCCCCCTGACCCTGGA
>JAATLQ010037484.1:0-10805 GCA_013421005.1 Heliconius erato x Heliconius himera
TTATCGATTGTATTAAGTGGCGGTAGTGTGCTGCGTCTTTTCCGGTGGATTTCCAATATAAGCACAAACGACACGGCACTCATGTTCATTACGTTCTAAGATATTGTCAAGACAACTTGTCATTATAATTCATATTTCAATATTGTGACTACGAGAGTATATGTGTATATAACAAGTGTAAATAAATTTATTGTAAAAGTTGGATTTTGTGTCTGATTTGTTGGTTCGCCTAACAATAGATACACTTTTTTATATAAACTTATTAAGTTTAGCTACTACGTTGACTAACAGTTACTGCTATAAATATGAATATCATATACAATGCACGTTTGAAAATTGTTATTTGAATTTTAAAATGGCAATACCTCTGAGGATTTTACATGAAGGTATAAATGTATGCTTTAAGAACTCAATATGTAGAAATGATTATCTTCGATAACAACATAAATTGCTATGAAAGACAAATTTATATTTGACTAGTTGCCGTCCATAACTATGTTTCCGTAGTTTTTACACTCTTGCCGTGTTAAAGTTTTCATTTTAAATAGTAGTATATATTTATAGAGAGAGGCCGCATTAGTAAGCTATCTTAGCCTACTTCGAGATCCTGGCGTTTTACATCAGATGACGTCTGAACTACTCTTGTTCTTTTTTTATTTTATATAAAACACACCACAGTCGTTGATGTTTTTGTTTTTGTCTGTGTGTGGACCAAGTATGAGGTGTTTGGGGAGTCTGAACGGATGGATGCACTTGTGAATCTAGACCTTTTCATGAAGCGAGTCTTCAGTTAGGCTAAGAATATTCCGCCCTAAACCACGTTGAGACCGTACGTCACGTCCAGTAGACATCAATAGGATCTTGAGAGCTCTAGAAAGAGACGTCACGAGGTTTGGGCCGATATACTTCATCTTGAAGACGTTCAGCCGGTCAATGAATAATGAAATTAATACCTCCGATCAGCTTGAGAGTTTTGGCCCCTATGAGTTTGGCCGCCATTACGATCGCTCCAAAATAGTTCACCAAGGCCTCATCCACTAGCAGTCTATTTGGCCTATCTTTGGCACCATTTAGGAGGATTAAGGCGCTCGTTCGCACTTTAATCGGCGATCGTTCGTACTATTCGGAATTCACAATTCCCATTATGATATCTTGATGTTGATTTCTCATTGGTCCTGTTGGTGGCCTTTGGTGAAGGCAACTAGATCGGGTGAGATGTAGACCCACTTGTTCGGACCAACGATGCAGAAGCAGAATCCCAGTTTTTCGTCGTCTTCATCCATGAACAGGGCTACAGATCAAAGTGATAGCCCTGGAAAACCGGGGTGTCCATTACGCATATAGCGTTGAATGTATGAATCTGTTGTTGTTGATGTATGTATGCCAGCCGGTTCCAGGGATGTGTACGATAAGGCGTCTTCCCTCCTTGTGTACCCTCTTTGTCGCGATCTTAATGCCGTTTATTTCATCACAGTGACTACTCTTATTTCAGTTACTAAAAATGCCTCTAGAACTTTGTTTAGTTAATTTAAAATGTACAGAAAAGGAGGAATCCTTTTTTTAATCTTGAGATAAAAATTTATCTCACTTAATTTTTTTATGAAATATCAGGTCCAAGAATCGCTTAAATGTCGCACAGCGTTAGTTTCAGAGTAAATATTATACTGTATATAGAAATAGCTATATAGAATGTCTTGAGTATTATATAATAAAAATAAAAAAAAAACGATGAACCTTAGTTTTAGAATATTTTCTTTAAATAACAAAATATCTTTTAAATTATTTCTTTATTTTTACATTTATTATCGTGTTTCTTATTATATTTGTGATTCATGTGTAACCTCTTTCCGTAATTGTATGCAAAGTGCATCCGCATTGTGTTTTGAGACCACTGCAGATCAATTATGAATGTAAGTCATGCCTTATGAAAATAGTTCAGGAGCTTGAGGACATCTGCGGCAACTCGATTAGAGTTTGTGATTCAGTTTTTAATGTAATTATTAACAGTATACGAAATGTTTTATGTTATTTAATAGTTTTAACTATAGTCTGTTATTTTATCCCCTGGTGGCATTATAGTGTGTAAGCAAAACAGGAAATGTTATATAAAATTATTTTAAAATCAAAATCGCCTTCACGCTGTGTCCCGCATATAGCAGGGTAGGCAGAGGAAACCTGTACTAAGTCACTCTGTTTTCCACTTTTCGCCGAATTCTGGACGCATTGCGTGATGAGTGGTGGAACTCAACGTCGCGTGCCGCGTGCCTCGACACCAGAGCGAAGAAATGAAAATATAAATAAATATTAACTCCCCCGAGTGGGGTTCGAACCCACAACCAGCCGCGTTTGCAGTCACTTTTCAGACCTCTATTATGTGTCTTTTATGGACACTTGTATAAGAAACAATCTTCACTTATTTCTTTTTATTGTAGGAATTGAAACAAAATGAACTACAGAATCATCATCATCATCGTTCTTTTTATAGATATATCAATAATCTTATGAAATATAATTATCATTACATTAATTTATATACCAAATATAATATGCATATTTTTATGCTCGTATTATATTAACCTATTATCTTTTTGTGTCTTAGATATGAAATTGTTGTTAAACGATCTTGAAATATTATTCAAGTCTTATATGATCTTTTTTAGGGTTCTGTAGCTCAAAAGAAAAAAATCTTTTTAGATAATATCTACATTTACATAATATACACCTTCATTTATATTGTGTATTTGTTTTTAAAGCTTATCTAAAAATATATATTCCTTAAGCGTAAGCGTTTCCAAGGGAAGATTTGTGATGTACTTCCGGACGAAGGCGCTTAGTGTCGTAAGTGTTATCTAAATTACAATCCTGGACACGCGTTATACGAACATTTTATTTATTCGTGGCTAATCTTATAGGTGATAATACCGTCTGTCTGTCACATACCTATATATGTTTAATTTTTTTAAGCTTCAGTATGGAGACGAAACTTGGCAACCTAGTATAAGCACACTGTCCTAGTCTACTAGTCGGTTTCCCAGTTTTCGCCGAATCCTTGAGGCTTGCGTGTTGAGTGGCGGCATTCAACGCTGTGCTTTACTTATTAAGTCGTTACCAGAGCGTGGAAATGAAAATACAAATCATTTTATTACTCTGAGTGGAATATATATACCTATAGTCAGCCTCACTGGCCCGCATTCATTCGTTTATTGTATTATCATATATAGGTATAAAGTAATAGTAAACACGACAAAGTAGTATTTATATAAGATAAAATATAAAAAGAAACAAATAAATATATTTTTTTGTAATTAAAATTACTGTAAAGAGTCTGTAATATAAATAATATAAAAAAAATACTATATAAAGACGTAGCAGCGCAGCGCGCACTTCGTGGAACTATAAACGCGACGGTAGTGCGCTCGATTAATTATTTCATATTCTTATTTTCTCGCTCTGATAGCAAAACAATGAACGCAGTGTCTTAAACATCAGGTTTTCTGCATACCCTGCTGTACACGAGATAACGAGTGAAAGTAAAAAAATGATTTTTGTTATAACTTCACGCTATCTCGTATCTCGATCATAGCAGGATAAGCAGAGAGAGCATGGGAACCTAGTGTTAAGACACTCCGTTCTCATTAAGATAGGAATAATAATACAGTTCGTAAAACGTTGAGGCCAGTTATCAATAGCAGCACGCACTATGGAAAAAAATATTCAGTGCCAATCATGGTGTTTAGAGCAAGCCTTACTCTCTAAAACTGACCATAAATTATAATCCAGTGGATTAAGATCAGGATTAGATGATGATCAGCTCTGATGAAGTTCGATCGAGCTTTGTGACTCGACGCCGTCTTCCTGAAAGGAACGTTCTTGGTCATTGAACGTTAACAACATTAAGGGGCTTAACTACCTTCTCAAGAATGGTATTTGTTATACTTGTGCCGATGTTTTGATACATTTTTCACAACCTTTATTTAAAAGTCAATGAATCCTTCATAGATAAGACCCTACCAAACCATCACTGAAGTCTGATAATGCCCACGTTTCACTCTGTTGACTAATAGGGAAGCTTATTTAGAGCTTTCAACATAAAATGGTCACATTGTTTGTTATGTTATATGTTAGTAAAATATTATTCTATTTTAAAAATTTTCTTATACATTATCATTTTTTTATTTGTGACTGTCCTTTAGCTATAATATAGAAATAGGTTAAGCCGCCTTTAAGTTGCTAGTACACATTAAAAACACGAATGCTTTCGAGATTTCGCAGACGAAGCCGCGACAGGATTGCTAGGATGATATAAAAAATATGGACAGAAAATTATGAAAAGTAACTAAATATAAACAATCTCTTGTGACTTAAGTTCACCTCAAAACTATACAGGTTGAAAAAATTATCAAAATTGGCCTAATATAAGTAGTTAAAATAAGGCAAATTCTTACTAAAATTTAAATGATAGAAGATAATGAAGATGAGAAGATATGTATATTTATTATTAAATATCACCAATTTAAAGAAAATTAATATTTGTATAAAAGAAAAAAATGTTAGTAAGTAATAAGCATGTTTACTGAGTATATAATTCGATTTTTCACTTGATTATGCGGCTAAAGCGAAACAATTTCCTTCTTATGAATAAAATTTTAAGGTGCGTATGCAAATTTCCATTATGGAGTGCCGTCTTCGTAATGGTGTCATATGTGCCAGAGCTTTTTTTTTATATGGACTGCGTAAAAAGCTTCCTTATTAAGAAAATAACGTTAAGTGTGTTTGCTAAAAGAAATTTCCCAAGACGCTACCGAGCTCCTGATTTAAATAGAACTAACGTTATTATAATAGTTTGGTGTGCTTACTTACTAACTTTTACAATGTTAATAGAAAATATTTCTTAAATATATTTTGTATTAATGTTTAATTATCCCCTTTCACCGATCCGATATCGAGATTTCAAAAAATCTACCAGGACAAAAAATACACATTATTGAATTCGATTTATTACCTTACTTATTTTAGTTCTAAGTGTACCTTTATTATCGGCACATTTTTACCATTTAAGAGGTAACTTATTAATGTTTTTGCTATAGAAATATGGATCACGGGATTTGATGGACTCTTAAAACACCATTTTGACAACGGATTTTTTTTCTTGATAAAAAGTTATTTAAATTTTGAAGGAAATTATAGCTATTGTGGGAGAAGGTTTGTATTGTATGTACTACACCGACACAGAAGAAGACGTTGTCAGTAAGTTTTTTTTTATGGAAAAGACAAGGCAAACGAGCGTTCGGGTCACCTAATGGTAAGTTAACGCCGGTTTTAAGTGCCGGGGGTGATAACGATCCGGTCAAGTCTGCCCATGCGTTTTGCCATTGCTGGCGACGTGACTCTACCACATGTACTTTAATCGCCTCTTACAACACCACCAGTACCAGGATGATCCTATTCTAGACCAGGATCACACGGCATCACAAGCCACTGAATCTATACCGATATAATAACCCAAAACAAGGCAATGCAACCATCGGAATAGAGCAAACCATAACAAATTAAATCTTCAATTCTTCTGTTGTGTAAAGGAGTATACTGTAATATAAATAAGTCAAAATAAAAAAAACAAAAGGAAGAAAAGAAAAGTTCACAGGCCATCAATCTCCGTGGTGTGTTTTATTTAATAGTTATAATAAAAAAAGATATTGTAAGACAAATAATGGTCATTCGTACAGCATGTGTTCGAAAGTTATCATGCACTAGAATCAATCGAATCGAAAAAATCGAATTCCGTAAGATAAAATCCACTGCTCTTCCCTGACCCCCGCTTAGATGGGACCTTCCATATATCCTTGGTACTACATTCATCTGGTGAGCTTAAACAAGCGAAAACGGGGCATTTCATACATATAAAATTCAAGAATAAAATAAAACCTTTATATTTTTAAGATGCTTAAACCTTTTTAGGGTTGCGAAAACACAAAACGTTCTTCCAATATTATTTTAGGATTATTTTAATTAAACTTAAAAGCACGTTTTGTACGTCAAAATATATGGGAGCATATGTAACTCATAATGGTAGTATTTACAAAGCCAGCTATTATGCCCTACAATATACTGAATTAATTTTTCTTGATTCCATGAAAATTTACTGTGTAACAATGTACATTCGTTTTATTTTAAACAAAGAGGCTTATTCATTTAATAAAATAATAATTACACACATAACTAGAATATAGGAAACAATTTCATAAGTAAATAAAACTTCATGCATTTCAGTTCTTAATTATGTTTATTGCTTTAATATTTCTGATGATGAAATTTATTTAATACTACACTATATATTTTGAATTGAATTTGTATTCACAACCATTGCAATGTTATTCAAAACAATAATTATTCTTTCTTTTCTCAGCTTCACGCAGGATGTACCTGCATATAGCAGGGTAGGCGGAGGGAACCTAGTGTTAAACACTCCGTCTCTCACCTTCCGCCGAATTGTCACGGCATTGCAAGTTGGTGCCAGACCGAAATAATTAAAATATTAATAAATAATAATTCATTCCCCCAAGTTGGGTCGAATCCACAGCCGTCGCGTTATAATCACACGCATATGCGCTTGTGCCACAATTGCCTTACATACAATATTCAATTAAAGTATAACAAAGAAAGACATTAATACTAAGATTGGATAGGTACATGTTAGTTAATCTTCGAGCAAAAGCAATTAGTTATAAATCCCTTCATAAATAAGGAGACGACCTTAATCTTTTATGTCAATATTTATCAGCGCCAGAATAAGACCCATATTTTCTCCATTATTTATGCATAACGTATAAATTGCTTCAGTGTCATCAATATTCAGTCAGGGGTAAATAAGAAAACCGATAAAATAGACTATCACTTAATATTGCGATTAGATTACAATATTATTTTAAACTCAAAGCAGTTCAGAAAAGTATTTACTATTATACCCAATGACCGGGACACAGGATTAAGTAGTAATTATAAATCAACAATGCTGATCAGTACTTTGTTCGGATTTTTTTTCTTAAGGATAGTTAATAGACTAAAAAGTAGGATCAATCATCGTTAAGATCTTTGGGGGAGTGGAGGGGAGTGAAAGCGTTGTGGTGCAGTGGAGGCTATATCTAACCATAGAATGTTAACAAAACGAGCCTTCAAAACGAATCCTATAAATATATAGCACACACAATATAAATAGCAGAAATAATAGAAACATCATAGTTTCCAAAATTAAATAAAATTAATAAATAAGTTAATATTTATGAAGGGAAAAATATATCACATTTTCTGAGTAAGTTAAAAATATCATATTGGATGGTTGAATGGTTTCTCTCTTACTATACAGAAACGGTTTTACGGAAAATTAAATTGGACAAAATATTGAATTTATATTTTTCATTCTAGAAAACCTACCTATAGGTTATATTTAGAAAAGTCTCAATAATTTTTAAAAGGGAAAAATTTATAGATATTATTTTCAATCGTCTTCAATTAATCAACCTCTTCAGATGACAAGTAATTTATACAATCAATTTGTATTTTAGCCATCTAAAGAATGGAACAAAGGATTTTGCGGATATTACAACTGGTTATGACAAAGACGGTGTGATCATCAACGATTAATAGCTACTCTTGTATATATTATTATTTCAAGCATTTATTATGCTATAAAATAAGTAATTATATTTATTATAGTATATATATTAGTTAAAGCCCGCAACTTCGTTTGCGTGGACTTTATGGCCCTCTACACTACTTCCATATACCACCTAGAATAAGGACCTCTGAAACTTGCAGTTAGTAGCAGGCAAAGAGGATTAAGTATCGAAACACTCCTTCCTCTGTTTTCCACTAAAATTCGAGTCACTACGTATTGTGTTACAATCCGACCACGTTTTGTGTTACGGGAGCGGCGAAATAAATACAATAACATTATTAAATTAACATTATTACAATAACATTATTATTAATAACAGATTTGCTAATGTACTTTTTCCCACTTTCTTACAGTTTTGCTGATCTTTTATAGTATTATTCTGTACATTGTATCATATATATATCTAAATATATATTACTGTTATATTTATTGATTTAGTTGCACTATATCCGTCCCTTAGGTATAAATTGTAATATATTTATTTCACAATTTTTATCATCAAATAAGCTCCATTTTTCACGTATTGGCAAAGCTTTTCGTGTAATTAATATTCTCTCGCTAACACCGAGCAAGAATCAATACAACAGTTGTTCTAGTGAAATATGAACCGAACTCTTTCTATAGAACGACCCTATAGATTTTAGTTTTTTTTCTTTGGTCAAAAACCATGAAGACCCATTTTAATGCCTATTTTGAATTAAAATGTTATGTCAAAATTTCGCATAAAAATAAAATATTTAGTTGTTTGTTATAGGTTTGTTGTCACCACTAAATACATCACGAGCCAAAGCATTATTCATTAAATTATATTTTAAGAGGCCGGTCGTGGCGCAGCGGCACGAGGTGTGACTGCAAAACCGACTGGTTGTGGGTTCGATCCCCACTCGAGGAGATGAAATATTTACTTAAAATTTATATTTCCATTTCTTCGCTCTGGTGTCGAGGTTAAGCGCGGCGTTGAGTTCTGCCACTCAACACGCAATACCTCCAGAATTCGGCAGAAAGTGGGGAACGGAGTGTCTTAACACTAGGTTCCCTCTGCCTACCCTGCTGTGTGCGGGATACAGCGTGAAGCTAATTTTTTAAATTTTTTAATTTTTATATTTTAAAAGTGTTCGTGGAATCAGTTACAATAACTACGCGATCTCGAGATAAATGCTCTTGACAAACGGGCAAACCGACAACAAAGTGATCCTATGAGGGTGTCGTTTTGCCTTTTTAAGTATGGAATCCTAAAAATCCGAAACATGAAAATTTATACGTATTTCACAGAAAAAAATCATTATAAACTGACATTTACGCTTTAGTTTTTTTCATATTATTTATTAGAAACATGTTTGTGAAAACAAAATAATAAATATTTTTTCACTTCATATATTCATTATACTGTTGTTCAAAGTTTATCATATATTAGTGTAATATTTGCTCTTTTGAATACGCACCACAAACACGAAATTATTATTTAATTGATTTTAATTGACCTATTTCATGCCGTTGAAGATACATTTCGCAATCTATAAGGTTTGAACTTTTAAAGGATCTTAGAATCAATTACATTTTAATAAGTATCTAGGAACAATATTATTTCATATATAATTACGTTATGGACCGAGTGATAAAAAATAACTGATAGTGACTCGAACATGTTACGTGGGACTTAAGGATTAGGGGAGGTGGCCTATATCCGAATAGTTACTTAAATCTGTTTGGCTTTCATAGGGGCCTCCTGGGGTCACTCGTAACAAGCTATGTGGAGAAGCACAAACGATGCATGAATGCTCTTATCTTTTGTTTACGTTGACTTAGAGCTTCATTTTTCGGTGCTCTAAAGCAACAAAAACCTGGTAGATGTTTGATGTTAACTTCAGCTTTTGCCTCCACTCAATTTTGACATAAATGATCTTGAATGACGGACGGACATATGGACAAAACAGTCATCCTATAAGGGTTTCCAGTTTTTTTGAGGTACTGAATCCTGAAAACATATTAAACATTCAATTCTGGAGATTATAGAATGCGCTTTCATGCGCATCCTTTGCATTGTCCGAGCTGACCAAAAAGTAAACGAATAATTAAATATAAAATTTACTAATTTTGTATATGTACATTGTAAGTCCATTTATACATATATATAAATATTCTTAAAATATCGAACATGCTCTTACTGAAACCGTCAAATTGAATGCTTCTAGAATTTATTGCTGTCCATGTATCTGTATGAAAGGAATCAGCCCTACGCTGAACCCCGCAAACACCAAGGTAGGCAGAGAAAATTAGTTAGGCTAATGTTAAGACACTCGGTTCTCCTTTTAATAATAATAATAATCGTAGCGCGTTCTGGCGTATTGTAATCGTATTTCACGTCGTAGAAAGGTGTGATCGTATTAAGCTGGTTCTAATATACTAACAAAACAAACAATAAAACATATTAAAACGAAGAACGAACGAAAGAACGTATTGTCTCAAAAAATTACTTTATAATGTTCGAAAGTATGTACAAATTTCCAGTTTAGCAGGATTAAGACCCTTGTTCGAGTGGATTACTTTATCACAGATATATGGCCAACGTTTAAGATTAGCTTAGTTAGAACGCTTTGTGCGTGTGTTAAAATAAATATCAACTGCTACTTAAGGTTCTCCCGTGGACCATATAGGTCATAACCTATAGTTATGAAAGTAAAAAAAACTGATGAAATGTTACTTTATATAATATATACATATATCACAGGAAACATCACTACAAACTTAATTTCCATACAAAAATGCGCATACGCCGCAAATACAAGTTTATCACCTTTAAAAGTCGTTCCTGTTCATCTACAATCATGAAAAAGGTACGAAGCCCTATAGATGAAGTCCAACTTGCATTCTACTGGTTTTTCCATGAACCTAATAGTTATAAAATTTGGCACGGAGTGAAAACTTACAACATAAGAGGTAAAAATCCGAAAAGTGAAATCCGAAAAAATTTTACTAATGTAGGTGGAAGGTTATTCAGGTTTATTGGCAGAAATGTACTAGACATTTGTGGCCTTTAGTAGGTAGATACGGTTTTCATGATAAATTAAACTAGGCGATCGATTGGTATTTATTAATAATATATAAAATCCGGCGGCACGAGGTGTGACTG
>JAATLQ010037484.1:10905-55160 GCA_013421005.1 Heliconius erato x Heliconius himera
AGTCACACCTCGTGCCGCTGCGCCGGTCGTGGCGCAGCGGCACGAGGTGTGACTGCAAAACCGACTGGTTGTGGGTTCGATTCCCACTCGAGGAGATGAAATATTTACTTAAATTTATATTTCCATTTCTTCGCTCTGGTGTCGAGGTTAAGCGCGGCGTTGAATTCTGCCACTCAACACGCAATGCCTCCAGAATCCGGCAAAAAGTGGGGAACGGAGTGTCTTAACACTAGGTTCCCTCTGCCTACCCTGCTGTGTGCGGGATACAGCGTGAAGCTAATTTTTTTTTTTTTTTTTTTATATAAAATATGTTTTTATCGATGTTAATATTGTCTTTTTAAGAATAGAATTAAAAAAAAAATTTTATAAATATATTATTGTATAGAGGTTGGATAGTAATCGTACTCAGGTCGACCACGCGTGACAAGGCCGTCGCTCCTCGGTCTCACTATGTAATTGAAATATGTCATTCACACTGTCATCGAATATTATCATAACAAGACGAATCGGTGATTATATGTATATTATAGATACAAATAAAAATAAAATTTATATCAATAAATTTTTACATTTAAATTTCTTTTTCATTCATGATAATTGATTTTTTTGGAAAAAAAAAGTTTACGGATAAATTTCTAAAAAAAAAATTAATTAATCGACCTATTGGTGAAAAATGAAAACAGCGTACAAACTCCACACGGAGACAATTTATTTAACCTAAATGAAAAATACCCTCAGCTGGTGAAAGAGAAATCAAATGGCGATGCTCAATTTTTATTCTGTCAAACGTAATCGGCCGTCGTTTGGACAGTATAACGTTGGCACTAGTCCATAAAACTTGCAAAAAAAAAACACTAGCGAACAAATAAATGTCCGCCGTCTGTTTTGTCAAATCTGTGCAGTACGTGCGGGGCGCGGTGCGAGCTGATTTTATAGCGCCATAAAATCTCGTGAAATGCTCCCTTAAATCAAAACGCTACGTCGTATTTCATCGTTCTAGCTGTCAATGTTTATTTTATATCATATTTTAGAGATCCTCCCCATATAAATCAAGAGGCTTGGATTGATATACATTAAGGTCACGTTCTCGTGGCAGCGACGCTTAGTCCCGCGCCGCGCCTTGTGCGACAAGTGGTGAAACTTTGCAACTGTTATAACTTCTAAACAAATAAATTATATAATATTGAACAGTTTCTTATTTTTTTAAGGAAATATATTATTTTGTATTTATTTATTAAGTACCGAGGTACAATTTTTGTAACATAAATACCGATATGAGGCCTGAGAGGCCGCGTCGGAATTTCAAAATTATTCAACAGATACTTCTTGCATTGTCCGAACTGACCAAAAACAGTAAACGAATAATTAAATATAAAATTTACTAAATTTGTATATGTACATTGTAAGTTGATTTATATATGCATATAAAAATTCTTAAAATATCGAACATGCCATTTCTGAAACCATCAAATTGAATGCTTTTAGAATTTATTGCTGTTCATGTATCTGTATGTAAGGAATCAGCAAGGTAGCAAGGTAGGTACTTCAAAGGTTAATTTAGAAAAGAAATTTTCAAATGAAGAAAAAAATAAATAAATTGTGAGTATTTATTTATAATTAAATACTAACACAATTTGGTCAATGTAGTGCTTATAAAATAATTTAGGTTTCAATATGGCCTCCCACAATATTATATATTTATAAAATTCAAATTCAAAATATTCTTTATTCAAATAAACTCATATAAGCACTTTTAAATCGTCGAATGAACATAAAAAAAAGCTAACACTGGTTCGGCAGTTTGTTAGGCAGTTCTGCTGAGAAGAGCCGGCAAGAAACTCAACAGTTGCTCTTTTCAACGTCAATGGTATAATATATAATTTTATTACATTAACTGGCAGATATCCTGCATCACATTCAATAGATATTAATTCCATACATGTTATATTTTTACTTATTTTTACTTATTGATACATAAAAGTGTCCAGACAAGTTCAGGTCAACCAACTCAACAGTGTCTATACCACATTTAAAATCAATAGGATCTGTAAAAGTAGATAAAATCTTTTTGTTATCACCGAATACCTTAACAGTTCGTAAATTATAGCTTGGTAACATCTTGTTTACGTCAGCTTCTAAATTTAAACAATTGTTTTTACACCTCTAAATTAAATAATTCGTTTGAGTGGTCACGCTATATTCTGCAAATACTAGTAAACGTACACTTACTCTACTGCAGACTAAAATCTTCACCAACGTTGTCAAACTTTGATCCGCTCTTAATTGGTCACTCAATATTTTCAATGTATTTATACATATCCGAGATCACTTTAATAAAACCTATCTATCCGTTTTCTACTTTTCGCCCAAATTTTGAGACATTGAGTGTTGAATGGCGAAACTCAACTTCTCAACTTCTCTTGTAGAATGTAACATCTAAAATGTTACTAGTGCGTAGACGACGGCCTAATTTATCGTTTTAATTTGATTTTAAAATTGGATACTCTGGTATTAAGAGTGCACATTTTATAAGTTTTGCGCGACAAGTAGATAATAATTAATAATTTTATGAAATGCTATCACATCCATCAGAACATCTGGATCTTTATTGTTGTGTAGTTTATTTAAGTCTAAAATTAGTTGATTTGCAAATAAGCTTACCGTTCAGATAGTCGCAATACTCTGAAGTAACCTTGAATAAGCTGAAAGTATGTATATGTTACTGGCAATCTTATAATTTCGGCATTCTATATAGTACCTCGGCAATGTAAGCATATACCTGAGGCGGCTAGGCAATGTATGAAATATTACGAATAAAATGTCTAAATATTGTATAAAATAACTACTGTTCCATAGGCAATGTGTAAAACGAATAGATCTTGCTCTATATTCCTATACTGAAGCTACAGATTTCGCAATTTTAATGCGTAAATAGGTTAGATTAGAAATTTTTACGGGTATGCCGTCCGAGTGGCGACTTATGGGGAAAAGTCCCTCTATCCTTGTTATTTCATACATTACCTACTAGTTTTAGGTATTCTGTACATTACCGAGGTATTGTATAGAATACCGAATTATACAGATTGCCGGTAACATATATATTTAAAGCCATTTGAAAAAAGATATATGTAAAAAGTGTATTGTATAAATTTTACAAGGGGAAATTGAATCGTAGTTGGCGTAATACATTACTATAAAAAATTTTAATACATTCATATAATAACGCAAACAGATTTTATTCCACAATTAATATAGACGATTTATTTATAATCAATTGCTTCATCAATTTTAAGATTGAATAATAACATCAATTAGGTTAAATTATTTAGCTCCGAGAAAACATTATATTCCATGAAAACAATGTGATATTTGAGTATTTCTAAATTACAATTATTAATAATAAAGATAATCTTACTTAAATAAAATAGTAGTTGGTTAACGAAATAGAACGTACATAGCCGTCTTATTTGTCAATAGTCAGTAGCGGGGCAAAGAGTAATCCACTTAGGATTACTCATAAACATGGAAGGTCATCGTCACGACACGAGCGATCTGTTAACGTCTAAGTGTAACTGATAAAGGGCGTCGACGGTATTGTTCGCAGCGGCATTAGACCTTAATCCCGTCGCGAGCGCGACTCGTTAGGTTGATTGTTCTGTGTCGCGGCAGATGTCCACCGTAATCCGACCCGGCCGCACCGCCGCCCTCCCTCACCCTCCCTCGCCTTCCCTCGCCTTCCCTCGCCCTCCTCCGAAATATAGCCTCTTTGTGTTTGTTGCATCTGCAGGTAAATTGTGCGCCAAAATTGGGCCGTACGTTACCAAGTACGTGCCCCTTTCATATGAATGCAACGACTATGAATTATTCTTGAAAACATATTGTTATCAGCGCAGCTTTCTTGTGTAATTCGTTATTTATGAGAGCGGAAAAATGCAGAGTGGTTTGAGATATTTTTCTGTTTTGTAATTTCATTGTAAAATTAAACATGGGATTCGCGCCGATGTACCTCATCGGTCGTCGGCTTTAATAATAGGAAGACCTACAACAAAGTTGATAAGTCCCGATTGCATGTAAACGCATTAGAGCACAGTAAAACGCTACTTTATGTCATTGTGACAATATTTAATATAAATAGATTCTGTGTAATATACGGAAAGGTGTTATAATCTTTTTATTAATAATTCCTTTACAATATTATTGTCTATGTCTGTCTTGTCTATAGTCAACAATTTTTCTTTACTAAGTATCAGCAGTTTATACCAGTTATGATTTATAAAATCAATTTTAATAGTTATAACATAATGTATAATAATAATGTATAATTTAGTAGATGACTAAAATATTAAAAATTGGACAAAATAATACCAACCTAGAAAAAAATTGTACGACAAAATTAGTTTAAGAAAAGCTTGTTATATTTTAATTATTCAATTTAAAACTCCAGTTAACAGTCATAATAATACGAAGCTGAATAATGGAAGATGTCAATATTTCGAAGAATAATTCTCAGCATTAATGCTTTTTTTTGTGAAATATAAAGCTTTTGCGAATAATCAAAAAAAAGAAGTGATTAGCTTGCTAATGAAAAACAGGTGTCAGATTATTTAAATACACGACCAGATGAAGGAGAATATATTCAAATATCATAGTTTATATAAATAAAATACATTTTTATGAAAAAGGAACATAACCAGAGCGAAGCAGAAAGCTATACTTAGTCTTGCCATACATATTATTACAGAGAAAAAGTACTTTTTTTAATTGTAACTACTATTACAGTTTGTTAGTTTAATACATTAATAGAAAACCATTAAACATATATAAAGCTTATTCGAAGTGGTCTCCATTGGCTGCAATACAGTCCTTTAAACGTTGAGCCACTTATCAATAGCAGCACGCACTTTTTGTATGGGATTTTTTTTTACTGCCAATTATGTGGATTATTTTAGAAACTTACCGTGGCAAATCAAATCTTCCTCTCTAAAACTGACCAGAAATCATAATCCAGTGGGTTAAGATCAGAACTAGATGATGGCCAGTCTTCAGCTCTGATAAAGTCTGTCGCTTTTACAGTAACACGCTTGTGCCCCTGCACCATGACTGGCCTCGCAAATAAAATCAATATAATAGTTTTATTTTTAAAGCAAGATAAAAACTTTAATAGTATTTCAAAATTGACGCAGATTTATTAGATTTTTGTTGCATTGTGAAATATATTTCTAAAACCAGTTTGGCCTCTATAAAAAGGAAGTGTTCTAAAACGGTAACCAGAAAATAAATAAAAACATTAAATCTAAACTACAAACTACTACTACTACAACATTGAAGCACCTTAAGTAAAGTGATTTTATATGCTTCGTCAGAATTATCTTTAAGCGTAATTCAATGAATCAGTTTCACGCTGTATACCGCACACAGCAGGGTAAGCAAAGAGAACCTAGCGTTAAGTCTGTTCCCCATTTACTGCCGAATCCTGGAGGCATTGCGTGTTGAGTGGCGGAACTTAGCGCTGTCCTTTGCCTGGGACACCAGAGCGAAGATATGAAAATATAAAATATTTCAATTCCTCGAGTGAGGATCGAATCCACAACAGTCACGTATACAGTCACACATTTGTGCAGCTGCGCTGTGACTGGCCTCAGTAAATACTCAATAGAACAAATCATTTCCATGTATTTCCAGTATCTTGCGCTAAGAAGAAATATAATATAGGAGTCGTTCAATCCATTTTGCAATTTCCGTCTGCTCGCGTGTTTCATACAGTCGCTGTATGGATATTAAATACAATTTTTTTTAGAATCTTTAAACTGTCATTCTAAACTAATGATAAAAACATATTTTTAAAAGACGTGTAAAAATTTACCTCTTGGACGGTATACAAGGGGTGAAAAATGAAATGATGAAAGATTTTTTTTCAAAAAAGACTCTTTATCTTACTTATGAAGAGTTTCCACTAAGATTTATTGCTTAAATGTAAATGCACATTTTGTATAAATGTGATAAGAGGAAAATATAAATAATCAATCAGGGAATTTGGTTTTAAATATATTTCTCCATCGTATAAAACTATATAGCAATAAAATTGGCTAAAAGTTTTTCGGACACGAGCAAAATGTGCTTCAAAAAACGCAAGTGAATAATTTATTATAAAAAAATATTTTGACATGTTCATTAAAAATATGCGTTCCAGGCATTTTAAAGGCCCTTTTAAGATTTTTACTTTATTTTATTCACATATCAACAATGGTCGTATTTTTTTATTTAAAACAATCAAAAATTCTTTGACGATAATGTCGTAAAAAATCATATTAGAAGTCATTATAGTTGTCAATCAATTGTGCATATTAAATCAATAATCATGTATTTTAAACGGGCGAAGCCGTGGGCAAGCCGCTAGTATAAAATAAAGTCATTAAAATAATATTAAATTAACTATTATTTAGCCTTGTTATTTGTGACCGGATAAGCTCCAAGAGCGTCGCCTGAGATTGTATAACCACGTTGTGAGGTCACCTTCTAGGACGAAATTTTTGGCCCCCGGAAGGTGAAGGAAGCGATGATTGGACGTGGTGATGCAGATCATGAGAGACAATGGACTGACTAAACACTGAGGATGTTGAAGACAGTGTAAAGTGGAGTAGATTGAATCGGAAGGAAGATCTTGGAAGAAGGAAGAAGAATTGCCAATCTATAAATGTTAGCGACCTTATTAAAGTTTTAAAGTGGAAGTATTATAACGCTTACTTTTACTTAGTAAAGTACAATTTTATTTCTATAATATAACAACTTCAATCGTTCTGTAGAGGCAAGCTTATATTTAATTACATTATATATATTAAAGCTTTTCAAAAGTAATAGATAAGTTTGTAGCTTAAGGTTTCTTGTTAAGCGGGCAAATTATAAAACACAACTCCAAGGGGCGTCGTTGAGTTCCGCCACTCAACACGCAATGCCTCCAGAATTTGGTAGAAAGTGAGGAACGCAGTGTCTTAACACTATGTTCCCTATGCCTACCCTGCTGTGTGCGGGATACAGCGTGAAGCTGATTTAATTTTAATTTTTTTACCAGTCCATGCAACTCACAATTTCCCATATATAAAGCCATCTCTTTAATACTTTTATTCAGATTTACATTCACATAAGCCCGAACGAAGAGTTCCTTAATCAAATTATGATTTTTATTCAGAACCGGCGTTCGGTTTTAAATTTATTTCACTGATATTAGTTAGCTATGTATATGATACTATGTATATGCTTATCGTTCTACAAATGTAATCTTTTAAATCTTACAGGAAAGAAAACGTTTTACCAGATCACATTATTTACTTCCATTATATTGTACTCTGTGTTCTGTGTCTATACAAAAACTAAAGTTAGTATATGTTTTTTATTACAGCTGCATTCTTCTTTGTTTATATTAATTACGAATATAACCAATTACCAATTCAACAAAATAAAAAAAAAAAAACATTTAAAATGTTGTATGACATTTCTCACTATTAAGCAGTGTGTTGTGGGTTTAATGGTGAAACTGAACGCCGCGCGTTTGTTTTGTTAGAAACTAAAAATATTTAATTCTCCTGAATGGGAATATCACAACCGTCGCATTAATAGTCAGACGCTATGCCACTGCACCACGACGGCCACAATCTCTCTATATCGACTAAAATACAAACATTGTACAGGATTACCTATTATATTTGAGAAAAAAAAATCGAGCTATTTCATTATAAAAAAAATATCATCCACAGCCAACCCTAGACACTAAGTAGCTAATATTTAACCACAAAATTGTGTAACATTCCCATTTCAAACAAAGTTAAAATCAATGTTTATTCAGAAAGCTTCTGTAAACATCACTTTGGTGTACTGTGTGCAGTGCACGCCGATGACCGACAGCCGATAGCCGATGGAAGCGGAGGCGGAGGCGGATGCGGATGATCTAGTTACGGTGTCCGTGCCATCATTACCATCTCATTAGCATAGTCAAACATTAGTCACTCACAACAGTGGCTTAGCGGGACTCTCGGTACCAACAAGTCGAGGTACGACCACTCCAAGCACAATTATTATACTTAACCATTGTCCACACAAACATTTAGGGCTGTGTACTCTGAAAACGTAACGGAGCGGGGACAAGATTAGACATTGTTTATAGTCTTCGTTTCATCTTTCGTAAAATACTTGGCCATTTTTATATGGCGGATTTTATATTTTATTCGTAATTTCATCTATGAGCTGAGAGAGTTCTGAAGATGAAATGCTTGCGAACGAAATTGCTTAATGCGGTTTAAAAAGTGCGCCTCGAATTTTTGATGCAAGCATTTTTAAACTAAATCTTTTGTAGATTTTTTTATGTGTTTTGTTACTTTTTAACCGACTGTGCGGTGCAAAAGAGAATTAATGTGTTTGCCTGTGTACGTACACAGGAAACTAATAGCTTAGTAGTAAGTTTGAGTATGTGTGGGTGTACGGGCAGGCGTGCGTATACATATGTTATACCTGTGAAGTTTTAAAGACCAAATGGGTGAACTGATTTTATCTCAACTTTTAGAGTGTCACTAAAAACTTTATTTATAAAAAAATACTACCGCGAGACCTAGACGCCATATTATCAAAATAAAAAAAACTATTTCATGTAAGTTAGCATTGAATAGATATTCAAATAATATTTTCAAGTTCCTATCGTCAGTACATAATCGTTGAAGATTATAATTTATAAAACGATTTAAAATGTATAATATTACAATTTGTTACTGCTTATAATATTCTTTTATTGATTGGCCATAGATAATCTATAATTATAATATAGAAAATCTATAAATAAAATCGTAATGGAGTGGGTGTATGGAAGATATATGAGAAAAAAATGTAATTGGGGACCTTTATTAGTGCAAGAGATTTTTAAACTTTTGTGTCTTGATACTAGGTTCCCTCTGCCTACCCTGAGGTGTGCGGGATACAGCGTTAAGCTGATTTTATTTATATCAATTTAAAGTACTTAGTTCGACAAATTTGTTAATTGCTATAACGGTTATTAAGGGACTTCTTTAAATTCGATTGTATTTTTTTTATCATGTTTGCTAATTAGGAATGACGTTTTACAGAGGACAACCACTGCCTACTCGTTTAGAAAACATCCTTTTAAAATCTATCCATCACTAAAAATCGTAAAATAAATTGATTTTTAACAAACAAAAACGGAATTCAAACAATAAACTAAAAAGTAAAAAATAAATTTGCTTAACATAAAGTAAAACGTACTTTGATTATGAAAAAAAAAAAAAAATTAAAGAGAGATTTTACAATTTTGAAGTCACAAGAGAGATTTTACAATTTTGAAGTCAGATTTTACAGTTTTGAACACACAGTGAACAAAATCTATACATATAGACAAAATTAAAGAGTTTATGTGATATCAACATAATTTTGCTTTTCAAGTGCATATAGTTATTTACACGATTCCAAAACACAATTAAACAATTTTAACACTTTTGTCTGTCTGTCTTTCTGTATAAACTTATCCGTTTCGTCCGGACCAGCTAAACCGGTTATTATGGGACTAACACTGAAAGATAGAGGAGGTTGTGGAGCAACACAAAGGCTATTTTGATAGAATAAAAAAGTTATATCAATTTAAAGTATACAAGTATAACAAAATGAAAGGAACTTAAGAAGTTTAAAACTCTTTTAGGAAGTAGCCATATGGCTACTTCCTAAAAGAATTATTTTAAGCAACTGTTTTTGTAAATTTTATAAATCTTTAGTTTTTAATATTTTGTTGTTTGATATTCGACTCGAAACTCTACATTGTATTATTATTAAATAGTACCGAGATTTAGGTTTCTCCAATGTAAGTTGACACCCTCTCAAGCAGCCACGTAGTGCTTGCAATTTGTCAATAGTAGGTAGACATTTGTAGGATAATATATAGTTTATATTTAAACCCGAAATTTTTGTGGAATCGGAATTGCTTCGCCAGTTTTTTCTTGTATATACTTAAAATAAACATTCCTATAGTTTATGCAGGCGTAGCCGCTAGTATCGTATAAAACTGAATTGTTAATTTATCTATCCCTTTAATTTTAGAAAATTGGCTTTATAAAGCCAAAATGGATAGACAGACAGAAATAGAGTTCGATGTACAAATAATTAATGTCGTTTAAGTCCTAACTCAGCTTCACTTGAAGCTTGTATGGAGAGAATATTTCGTTAAGGCGCGTTATCCCTTTTCTGTCCCAATTGGTGTCAATATGTGTCGCTTTTCTCAATGAAAGCGGAAATGATGAATAAAGATTTCCCCAAGTGGGTATTGTCTACAACCCCTACGCCACTGCGCCATATAGTAGTATAGAAAAAAATATTTTGCTTCTTTTTAGATTATATAGATACTTATTTAGAATTTCCTAAGTGTGGAATAACACTTTAAAAATGTTAAAAAATATGTATAAATATTAATTTTTTAAGTTTCTGTACCTTAAATGGTAAAAACCGCACCCTTATAGGATCACTTTGTTATATATCTGTCAAGACCATTTATCTCGGCATCACGTGGAGGTATCAAGTCGAAATGAATATCAAATATAGGTCTACGATCCCTTAAAGCACAGGAAAAATAAAGCTTCTAAGTCACGCATGCAACCAAAAATATGAGCATTTATGTAATAATTTTACTGTATTTTGCAAAGAAAAAAGATACAAAAAATAAAAAACGATAGCTATTTCATAGAAAAAAAAAATTACAAACTTATATGTGTCGTTTATTTCAAACAAAATGAGTGCATATGCCCGCAAACTTAAGTTTGTCCATTCTTAAAAGTTGCATTTCCGTTCATCTACAATCCTGAAATTCGTCAAGAAGCCTCGGTGGGCGAGTCCGACTTGTACTTAACCAGTTTTTTTAAATTTACACTGTAAGATTGGATTCCCTCTGCCTACCCGCGCATAGCATGCTAGGAGAGGGAACATAGTCTTAAGACACTTCGTTTCCATTAAGATACTGTGGTCCCCCACTTTCCGCCGAATTCTGAAGGCGTTACCCTTTGCCTCGTTACCAGAGCGAGGAAATAAAACTATTCAATATTTCCGGCAATACCGGCAACCTGTCGCGTTTTCCTATATGTGTTTATTTTACAAAAAAATATTTTCTAAATCAGATTTTTCTTCAAAAATAAAAAAAAAAATTGTAATATCACTACTGCTGAAAATTGACATATTCATAATACCCCTGTCACAGGGGATAACGCTAGGCTTATCCTGTAGCCTAAATCTGATAGTAGGTGTAATATAAACGTATCAGATACACACACACACACACACATATATATATATATATATATATATATATATATATATATATATATATATATATATATATATATATATATATATATATATATATATATATATACGCGTGTACATTGAGGGGTAGGTAAAAAACGCGACAGATTGTGGGTTTGATTCCGACTCGGGGAAATGAAAAATAATTGCATTTCCTCGAGTATTTTATCCGGCTACCTTATTATCAGCAGGATACAGCGTGAAGCAAAATAATAATAATAAAAAAGTATGTGTAATATTTTTAACAAGTTCGAAATTTGTTGTTTGTGGTTTTTTTCTACACTTCTAAAAATACAAGCAAAGTTTTGAAGATTGAACTTTCGCATCAGGGAATGAGGACACAATTTTCTGGGGCACCTTGTGTTTATGTATAGCCCACGTATCACATGAACAAAAGTATAAACCACCATCTATACGTATGCTTTCATTATTATCACTGTTGAATTTATCTTCTAGGTTTTTTGTTTTTTTAAGTATAAGTACTTATGTATACGTACTATATCCTTATAGAGAAGAGCCAGAGGAGGCCAGTTGTGGCGCAGGGGCGCAAGTTTTGCGAACCTCCTTGTAAGATTACAAGGAGGTTCGCTCTGCCAATCTGTTGTGTACGGGATACGGCGTGAAGCTGATTTACTTACATAGAGACCATCGTGGGAGTATTTCCTTAGTGGGATATGGTATTCATTACATCGCTTTCGTAAAATAATTGGCGGTGTAGATTTCTGCCACTGAATGTCGGAAGATCTTGGTCGCGGAGTGTCTTAACACTGGGCTCCCTATGCCTACCCTGCTACATGTTAAAGTGTGTGCACGGAAAACGTGTAACCGTATGGAAATTTTGGGATAAAATGTAGCGTATGTGATGCTCCATAAACCCCGCTATCAATCACTGTAAGTCCCATAAAAATCAGTTCATTATATATTTTCTTACAAATCGTATTGAAATCTAAAAATAATTTCATTTAATATATTTAATATATATTCGTACAGTTCAAGCGGGCGAAGTCGCGTTTGGGTCCGCTAGTATTTATATAAAATACAAATCCAATTAGACGCTTATGTCATATATCGCACCTAACAAAGATAGCTTCAGCTTCACGTTGTATCCCACACACAGCATGGTAGGCAGAGGGAACCTAGTGTTAAGACACTCCGTTCCCCACTTTCTGCCGAATTCTGGAGGCATTGCGTGTTGAGCGGCAGAACTCAACGCCGCGCTTTGCCTCGACACCAGAGCGAAGAAATGGAAATATAAATTTAAGTAAATATACAAGATAGCGGCAGACATTATAGTCAATCTTATCCAATATTCATTATTTATTAAAAATTATTCCTCAACAATCATTTTAGCTTATTTACATTAATTTGAAATTATAATATCACAAAAGTTGTTACATTAAGAGTAACTTAATTGAATATAAAACTGAGTTTGGCTTATTCTTTGTAGATTTATCACTTCAGAATAGGTGGCAAAGGAACAACAACGCATTGCCGTTGTTCTGATAAAGTTTATTTTATGGCTAAAACGAGAACATTAATATTCATTAAAGTAGCAAAATGAACTAACTTTATTATATAATAAAGATCAAAGAACACCGCATAGCGCACTTTTGGTACATTTTTTATTTAGATATAAACCTTCGCACGGGTTTACCTCAACGATAAGAGATTAATTTTACAAACAATATTTGGTTTTCCTTTGATTAATGATTGTAAAAAATATAATAAAATTGTATATAGGTAGGTATATCTTTTAATAAGAAATAAAGCCGTAAAAAAAGTATTATAGAAGACTGTTATATTTTTTTTTAGGTTCACGCTGTATCCCGCATATAACAGTGTAGGCAGTGGAAACGTGGGAACACTTTGGTTCCCTACATTCCGCCGAATTCTGGAGGCATTACGTGTTTAGTGGCAGAGCTCAACGTCGCGCTATACCTCTCGTTTATAGTCGCACGCTTGTGGGGCACAAATGTGCACCACGATTTAAGGCATTCAGCTTTCCACGCACCGCCCGATCTTTGAGACATTGCGCGTGAAGTGACGAAGCTCAACGCCGCGCTTTATCCATGATGATCTTTTGATTCACTAAATATATATTTTTTTATTACATAGTAATCAAATATTACACACATTGATAATAATTAAATACGAGTAATGAAAACGAGAAAGAAAAACGAAAATAAATTAATGATATTAAGTTTAAAAACCGCTGTAATATTTAAAATAACAACATTATTTACAATACTTTACAATATTTTATTTTCGCGCTCAGTCCATTTTCATCAGATTGAAATGATATCATGTTCTCGTAACTTTTTAAAATTAAATAATATTTTGTTTGGTGTGACAATCTAATTATGAATTTGAACATAAAAAAAAACTAGTCGTCGCTCACAACTTTGCTTGCATTGACTTTGAGACGTAAAATTACAGACAGACACAAAAAAAGCGATTATCTTATATATACATATTTCATATAGCTAGAATTAGGTCGTATGATTCTACAAGACTGACTCCTCCAGATCTGCAATTCCTCATGCTCCATATCTAAACGAGCATCGTAACGACACTGTGTAATCTCACAACGTTATGGCTACAGTCACAATACTGGCAGAGGAAATTAAGCTTTAAACTTGTGCTACAGTGAATATTGTAACTTGTATAGTCGTTATATAGGTACTGAGGAAGTGTTTCTCCTTAAATAAAAAATCAAATCATGTGGGTTCGATCCCCACTCGAGGAGATGAAATATTTACTTAAATTTATATTTCCATTTCTTCGCTCTGGTGTCGAGGTTAAGCGCTGCGTTGAGTTCTGCCACTCAACACGCAATGCCTCCAGAATTCGGCAGAAAGTGGGGAACGGAGTGTCTTAACACTAGTTCCCTCTGCCTACCCTGCTGTGTGCGGGATACAGCGTGAAGCTGATTCTCTTAAAATAATAAACCTTAAATACCTTAGACTGTTTTTCCACTGTCATAAACAATTCTGCCGTCCATACTAATTTGAAAATAGAAATTTATTCTGACAATAATATTGCGAACATGTAAATCCACTCACTCTCCACAACTAATTTTGGAATTTAGTTTCTATTTTCACTTTGCTAAATCTCTTTTTATTTTTTTTTTATATTGACGACTATTTTGAATTAGAAACTAGTAAAGCTTTCGGAGCTTTTAAAATGGGATTCTGTTAATTGCAACAAAGTATTCTGGTCACTTAACGTTCAAAAAATGTTGTTCTAAATTTAAAGTTCTTATTCATTTTCAAATCAAAAATCAAATCAGCTTTACGCTGTATCAGGGTAGGCTGAGGGAATCTAGTTTTAAGACACTCCGTTTACCATTTTCCTCTGAAATTCTGACGCTATGTCAGAATTTCGGAGTGTTGGACGCATTACGCGTTGAGTGGCGTAACTCAATGCCGCGCTTTGCCACGACACTTAAACGAAAAAATGAAAATATAAATTTAAATAAATATTTCATTTTGTCAATTGTGGATGGAACCCACAACCAGTCGCGTTTATAGTCACACACTCGACCCCCTGCGCCACGACAGTCCTCCTTATTCATTTTGCAGGAGAATTAAGCATTTCGTCGCTATGACATCGTAATTAATTATGCTCGCTTAGTTTACTTCCCAAGCTTAATTTCATACAATCCATCCGAGTGTCTCCCGTTTCACATATTTAACTGCGGCGTAGTATTTTGCTATACGGCGGTAGGATTTGCGGGCGCTGGGCGCGGGCCGTGATCCCGCATCGAGTAGCGAATAATTGAATGGCACCCTCCCAGGATAAGTAACACTTAATTATACCGCCTAAGCAGTACTTAATATCTCTCTCTGTCTCTCTCTCTCTCTCTCGTGTGAATATCATTTTTGTAATGGCATCGTATTTGTTATACGCCGTTGTAGATTATGTTAATTAAAGTAAAACATTTTGTGATATAATAGTGAGTTTTGCGATATTAAATTGAGTGTTAGAGTATTTTGTATACCGTACAAATATTGACATTTCAGTTTGTACCCCGCACACAGTAGGGTAGTTAGAGGGAACCTAGCGCTTACAACACTACGTTCCTCATATATGCCACCAAATTCTGGAGGTATTGCGTGTTGAGTTGAGTTGAGCCGCAGCGCCGAGCGGAACTTAACGCCACGCTTTGCGTCGATGAACCAGAACGAAGAAATTAATATATGAAATATTCCGTTTCCTCGAATGGAAATCGAACCCACAACCCGTCGCGCTCATAGCTACACACCTGTGCCCCCGCGCCACGACTGCTTAAATATGGTTTATAAATAAATTGAATATCGTAACAGGCAAAACTTAGAAGACAAAAGCTATTAAACCGTTTAATGAAAAGAGGACGTGTTAAGTGAATCCTGATCCTGTAACCCGATAGGAAGACCTGCAGCGCCGGCGCCGGCTTGCTCGGGATTAAGGAATGTCTTGTTTAATTTATGCTGAAAACTTTATTAAGCTACAATGTAAACTGTCCGCTCCGCTAGAATATAATTTGAATGCGTTTATTATTAAATATATTTTAAATAAATCAGCTTCACGATGTATGCAGCACAGAGCAGAGTAGGCTCAGAGAACATAGCGTTAGGATACTCTGTTCCCCACTTTCCACCGAATTCGGGAGATATTACGTGTTGAGTGGAGGAGCGCCGTGATTTGCTTTGACACCAAAGCAAAAGCGGATAAATATATAAATTTAAATAAATATTACATTTCCTCGAGTGGGAATCGAACCCACAACCAGCCGCGTTTACAGTCACACTTTGTGCCTCTGCGCCACAACTGGCCCCAGTTTAAATATTTATTATATTAATAATAGTGCTGATAGAAAAAATATTTTTTTTATGAAGCACGTTTCAATATTTAACAAACAACAAAAGAAACAAAAGTTTTCAATGCCCCTCAAAACATTGTATATGTTTTAAAAAAGAAATTTAGTTCGTAGACAGTTTTAATCTTAACATTACTATTAGAATGAGATCCCAGTTCCTCCAGACCTATGTCATTTTAAGTAAAGCTGAAATTTTGAGGATTAATAGTCTCATATGCGCACTTTCTAATTTGAAATAGGGCCTTTTCAGAGATAGCGCCAAATAAAGATACACAATCACCTACGCTAAGAAACGCTCGTATTTAATTATATTTATTATAATTAAAATTATATTTATTATTACCAGACCCTTTACGTGGGCCTTTACTTCTGCTAGACGTCCTAAAGGTTGTTTAAAATTAGGGCAAACTACGTTACACTATTAAGGTTTAATTTTACATATATTATTTATAGACTATTTCAAGACCCCTTATAAGCACCCAGGTCAATCTGATGGCTCAATCATCCTCCCACACGGAGATATATCTTTATTTGGCGCTGAAATGGCCACACTTTTAAATTAGTGAGTATGCATACTGTCTTAACTACATATTAGATTAAAAGTCCAAAAAAAATCAGATTTGCTAAAATGACGTAAGCCTGGGAACCCTGGGATGTTTGGCTATATATTATATTATGCTATCAGAAGAAATATCTAAGGTATTTATTAAACTCGCCTTATTTCTATTGAAATACACGAAGTACACGCCTCATGTCGAAAAAAGTAAAATTGAAATCAATTTCGACTTTCTAAAGTATCGAGAGATAGAAATAAATCACTAGAATACAATACATTTATATTTTATTACTTGTATTGGTAATAAATATTTTGCCCCAGCCATAATGAATGAAATAAAGAAATATTAAAACTTTTTAAACATTTAAGACCGTCCCGCCGTAGAACAACGATAGATTATAAACGCGACGGCCGTGGGTCCAGAAGTGCCTTAATGAGAACGGAATCTCTCTCTCTAACATTAGGTTCCCTCTGCCTACACCTACACAAAAAAAAGAAATAATTTGTTTTATCAAAATATTTTGAAAGATTTTAACTGTTCAAACCATAGATAAAAATTACTTTTGAACAAATTCAGACCTATCTATTACTACATTATAAGCCATGCTAAGGATAACCATATTAGGACAGTGTTCGAGACTAAATTATGACTACTTCGCCATATGCTAAGCTCGAATTGGCTGTTTAAGATTATCTACTTTGAGCGCAGCAAGCGTTCTGAAGTGCTTTCTCCATTTACGTCGTGAAGTAGAACGATTATTCTATAAGACTGTTGCTTTAAAAACGAAACTTTTATATATACTATATCAGAAAAATGAAACTCTTATTATATTAAAATACTAACTGTTATATAATGAAGTCGTCATTCAAAGGAGTATTCAATTTACATGAGGATGCGTACCAATTTGCTTCAACTTAAATTTCCTCTCAACTAATCCAGTTTTTATTTAACTTTTCATTACTAGTAAGAAGTTAGCATAGTTCATAGGCTATATTTAGATTTAGATATTCGAAAAAGTTTAAGATCATATTACTTACTAATATTTAATTACTATCATAACCTGCACAATATAAAGAAACATTTATTCTTAAATTCATTTTGAACTAATAACCAGGCATGGTGAATGCGAATGAATGAAAAAAAATCATTATTGACACTGTACTTTAGAGTCACTACCTAGATACGCCATAACACAAGTCACTATTTCAACAACTTCAGCTTCACGCTGTATCCCGCACACAGCAGGATAGGCAGAGGGAACCTAGTGTTAAGACACTCCGTTCCCCACTTTCTCCCGAATTCTGGAGGCATTGTTGAGTGGCAGAACTCAACGCCGCGCTTAACCTCGACACCAGAGCGAAGAAATGGAAATATAAATTTAAGTAAATATTTCATCTCCTCGAGTCGGTTTTACAGTCACACTTGTGCCACTGCGCCACGACTGGCCTCTACTTGTGTACCTTTGATACAATATTCTATGCATGTATATGGAACGGAATATGGCCAATCTTATTTCAGCTCAATCCGACACTGGGAAATGAGTCAAATTGAACTTGCAAGATTTCATATGCACTAACACACATACTAAGACGACAAGTCAAATAAAAGCTTGGAATAATTCGTCCTCAAAAGTTAACTATTGTGTTAGGAAATCAGGCTCTAAAGCATTATTATTTTTTTTACTATCATATTAAATCTTATTTAACTAATTTAGTTTTCAATATTTTATCTTATATCATAGAGGTCTACTATTTCAATCTGTTTCAATCTTTGTTATTAAGTGCAATATATATAGAGGCTGTCACAAACGTGTGATTATTAATGCGATGGTTGTTGGCTCAATTCCTACTCTGGAGAATATTTTTTTTAATATTAGTTGATTTCTACCACTCAACACGCATTGTCTCAATAATTATTCGGAAAGTGGGGAACGGAAATGCCTAAGTGGAAACAAAGTGTTTTAACACTAGGTTTCCAGTTTCCCTCTGCCTATCGCTGCGTATTTTATGTAGCGAGAAGCGAAGAAAAAAAAAAGTTAAAATACTACAAAAATAAAAAAAAGATAAATTATAATATTGTTTTAAGACTAGTTTCGCCACTTAAGACACTCAACATTACTCGGAATGCCTTTATTTCATTTTGTAAGTAACTTTGAAAGCTCAAATGCAAAAAAGCTTAATTGGTACAAAGCTTTCGTATCATAGTTTTTTTTTAATTTCCCACGGGAAATAATAATTGTTGAAAAATAGGTGAATTTTATACATAACGTGTTGTTACTAATTAAATTAGGTAAGTGGAGTGGCTTATAATATATATGCAAATGAAGTAAATGGATGCAATATATTATGAGTTTCAGAACTTTTAAAGAATAATGTGTGAAATTTACAGTAGCAATATTTAAAAACGTATTTCCATTTTGAAATATACGTCTCGTCTCTACGCAAAGCCAAAGTGTTAAGCCTTTCACAGATCATAGGGTCCCCAATGATTCGAACGGCTCTACGTTGTATGCGATCAAATGGTTCAAGCTGATACTGGGGTACACCAGCCCAGAGATGAGAACAGTATTCCATGTGAGGTCGAACCTGTGCCCTATATAGGACCAATCGATGTTTTGCCATGAAGTAGAGACCGACAGTTTCTTCGAGGCCAATTTGGCCTTGCTTTCCAGATGATCGCGATACTGGCAGTCACTCGAACTCGACTGGCAATACGAAAAATGGGATTTTCTTTTAGTGGTTACCGCGCAAACTTGTATCTTCAGGGGGTTAAATTGAACTAAGTTCCTTTTACCCCATGAGGAGACATTCTCGAGGGATGTCTTAGCACAACACACAAGTTTATTTCGGCACTATTCAGCGTTGCGATGCTAAAACGCTGTAAAAAGTGTATAAGAATTTCGACGTAGCATGATTGAACATATGGCTTAGCGATCAGAGCGTTTGGACGATTTTCAAAAGTTCAAATCCCGCTTCGTTGTAATTTTTATACGATTCTAAAAAAGTATATCTTTTATTATTTACTGTCTCAAAACCACTATCCTTAGTTTCGATTAGCTGATGTGTTTCACTATTGGTAACTATGAATTATTGTAATAACATTCTTCAAACAGTAGCTAGCAATAATTAACAAAAGTATAATACTAAACTAAATGAACATTTATTATTCACCAGCGGTGTATTATTAATTGAATATATAATGTAAGCGACCGGAACAGGTAGTTCGACATTTATCACGCGTACAATGAAAACGCATGACCCAGTACATTAGAAACTTTGGCAATTGTATGTGAGCCCCTTATGTTTCGCTGGCGCTGTTTCCACGTAAAGTTTCGACTTTTACGATAATGTCAGCCATTGCCATTCAAACGCGCTAAACTTTATCTATGTGTGTGAAAGGATAAGCGTTTGGCTTATATCTTTTGCGTATAATTTGATACATGCCAAGTAGTGCCTCAGTACGTGAATGTTCTAATCAAATTTTATTTAAATAATATACTGGCTTCAGGGTGTCACGACTGTGGTTGATTATATATTCTGGAGAAGGAGGTAATTTTGTATTGTAAATGTAATATGAGAAAAGAATCTTCTTATATTTTCGTTTCTTCGCTCCGATAGAGAGATAAATCGCCGCGTTGATTATCGTCAATCAACACGCAATGTCTCCAGAATTCGGCAGAAAGTGAGGAACGGAGTGTCCTAATACTAGATTTCCAGGTTCCCTGCTGTCTTCGGAACTTAGCGTGAAGCGTGAAAGCTCTTTAACATTCCATGAATTCACTGTATGAATGTTGGGTCCATTGTGTCACAGGGAGAGTAGCTTCGGGCAGTGCCTGGGACTTGCGAGTCTAGGCATAGACATAGAATATGGATATGATATATATCATCGCATATAATATATGTAAATTTTGTTAGAACGCTATTTATAAAATATTCATACTTTTGTTAGTGCGTTTCCTTTATTCTAGATTTAATTTGGCAAGTTAATGAATAAGTACTTATTTAGAAAACGTATAAAAATTTGAACGTAGCGGGACACGAACCCGCGCTTCCTGGAAACCGACCAAGCGCTCTGACCGCTAAGCCATACGTTCTCATCGAGCTACGTCGAAATGTTTATACGCTTGTTACAACTTATTTATGTTGTTAGCATCTCTGTAGGGAGATTTCTAAGACAGTTGTCTTATTATCAGAACGAGCAGATATATCTATATGGTTAGTAGTATTTTTTTAAAATAATTTTATTTATGGTTATAAATGTTAATAAAATAGTAAAAAATATGAAGTTTTTCTTATATATACAAACATAATACAATTCCATTATCTATTTGTAGTAGAATGTTGGATGCGGACTTAAATTTATGTGTTATAACAACGGGACTTTTCTCATATGCGCAAACAAAGCGAAGCAAAGATTACGCGCGATATTACGGTTGTTCAAAGTAAGTAATATTATTCTGGTCCCTCACAAACTCTGATATATGTAGACACTCGATTTTCATTGCTATCGTTCTTAGTTTATTCTGGCGTAGTGTATTGCAGCGGTACATTTTTTATGAAAATTTAGCTTTACCTAGTCGGTATTACTATATCACGAAATAAGAAAAGGTTGTATTCCTCTTCTAAATAAAATATTGGCCAATTTTGTAGAGAGCACTGGAACGCTCTTTACTTAATAACTGGTTGTTTTTCATTTTTAAATTTTTAATATAGCTCTCTTACAATATACACAATACCTGAGAGAAGAAATGAGAAGTGAGAATCGAACCCACACCCTGTCGCGTTTACAGTCGCATGCTTGCGCCCTACTTTTAAAGTATTTAAAGATTAAATTCTTTTTTTACTAATAGAAAAAGAAACAAAATAATAATTATAAAATATTAAAAAATCTGTCAAAATTTTCCAGACTCATTTTCTTTAATCTAAAAGTAGATCATTTCTAAATTACTATTCTAAAATATTTAAAACAATAACATGTATAAATAAATCGGTTATAATGTATATTCTAGATAATATAATGCTATAACATGCTACTGGTACCACTATTATTATTTACTTACAAATGCTGAATAATTAGAGGATTTCAGTCGAAATAAATATTTGCTATTCAAAATCAACTTCTATTAGCAAATGAAGCTATAAACAACCCTTTACGAAGAAAACCTCTAAGCATAAAAAAAAGTAAGAACATTTTTTACTAAAGAAGAATTTTATTAATTAATACTTAATGATGATCGATATACAGGATGGAAGAGGCAGCGCTCCTTTTACGGAAACAGTATATAGGGTAAAATATTTCAAACTCATACTTAAAGAAATTAATCAAGATGCCTAAACAGTTTGGACGTAGGATTTTTTTTCCATTTTAAGATTTTTATCCATACCTGTATTTCGTGTGACGCGATTACGCATAGATCCTAATAACGTAAAAACTCCCTACTACAAAAATAATACTAAAGCTTAAACAACTTTGAACTTTATTGCCAAAACCTACGACTCGATTTCGGAATGAGGCGTGTGCGGCAGTGTTCCTTTGATAGGTTTATGTGTGCATACGTCGTCCTTACAAATGGCGTTTTATTTTAAAACGACAATTTTATTATTTATTTAGTTTGAAAAAATCACTTTTTTATTTTTAGGAAAAAAAATAAATTGTATTAGGCTTTTATGGAGCAGTTAAAACTATAGTTTCATTTAAAGTGGTGCTACCACTTCCACCCTGTATATTTTATATTTAAGCAAAAATAATTTACTTCATATTATTCAATTAATTAAAATAATTAACTTCATATTATGTAATTAATTGAAATAATTAACTTCAAATTACTCATAACAATTGTTATGATATAATCTATGTCTATATCGATATTAAATATATATTGGAGATAAAATTACGTTAAATACTACGTTTTACTACAATACATTATTATTTTATGTTCAAAACAAGCCTTATTATAACATTTACAAAATCACTACGGAACGGAAACTAGAAAATTTTACGTAGGTCTCTTTATTCTATTTCTTTATAAATATGACGTAGATTGCACGAACAGAACGCTACTATTAAATAAAAAAAAACCTTATTAACAAAAAATATTTTCGTAAAAAATAAATATATTTCCAATGCCAGATTGAACGGAAAACGGATATTCATCTGTTAGGATACGAAGACAGAGACAAACGCACCCGTTATTCAAAGAGGACGATCAAATATGATATGAATCAACTGTAATCTGTGGTACGTAGCTTTACTGAGTAGTCCATTGTATGAAATATGAGTTGAAAATATATTGTTTTTGCCATGTGAATACTAAAATTAAATAAATATAGATAGATGTACGACTGGGCATTTATGATTGTAATATTGAGGGTAATGTTTCCGTTTTTATGGATATTTTTGAGTTTTTCGATCTACGTTTCTCATGTACATATAGGTACGGGTAAAATAAATAAAATGAGTTAGCTTCACGCGTAGTCATAGGGAGCTTAGTGTTAAGGCACTCCTTTCCCCATTTTTCACAGAATTCTGGAGGCATTGCATTTTGAGTGGTGAAAGTCAACGCCGCGCTTTGCCTCGACACTAGAGCAAAGAAATAAAAATATAAATCTAAATAATTATATCATTTCCTCAAATGGGAATTGAACCCACAACCAGTCGCGTTTACGCGTTTAGTCACACACTTGTGCCCCTGTAGGTGTTTTCCAAATTTAATTAAGTATCTATAACATTCCTCAAATTTTACCCACCACCGAACATCATTTGTTAATGTATATTCTATTTATAAAGGCAATGAGGCCAGTCGTGGCGCCGGAGCATAAAGAGTGACTGTCAACGCGACTAGTTGTGGACTCGATTCCTACTCCAGGATAAATAGAAATATTTACCTATTTAAATTTTTATTATCATTCCTTCGTTCTGATGTCGAGGCAAAGCTCACGTTGACGACTGGCCTCAGAAAAAATATACTCTGTAAATGAAAGTAATATTATACATTTATTTCAAGTTTGTATTTATAAGCTCTCAACTGTTAAAATATATTTAAAACAAACTCTTATCATGATCGGGAAATTCCAGTATGTTTCCGTAATTAATTACCAAGTAAGTAGATGACTAAAGGAGGCATGGTACACCAAACAGCGCTGCCTCTTTGACAGACTCTCTTTCTCTTTAGTATTTTTATTTATTTTATGTTTTTATATTTAACTAGAGGGCGCGCGCGGCTTCGCCCGCTTAGTAGGAGTGAATTCTAAAAGAACCACTAAACATGTGTTCAATAAAATATTTTTAACAGTCTGAATTTATATTTTTATAAAAATCGGTGGCAATTTAAAGATTTTTCCATATAAACTTTCAACCCCTTATTTGAACCCTTAGGGGGTGAATTCTTAAAAACCATGAAACACGTGTTCAATGAAATATTTTTAAGACCCTGAATTTCAAATTTTATAAAAATCGGTACAGATTAAAAAAAAATTCCATACAAACTTTCAATCCCTATTTCATCCCTTTAGGGTTAAAATTTTTCAAATTCCCTTCTTAGTGGATGTCCAGAATATGAAAATAAACATCTCCCCAAATTTCACGTTTCTACCATCAGCGGTTACGGCTCTGCGTGCGTCTTACCTCAGTCAGTCAGCACAAGTCCTTTTATATATATAGATAGATAAAACAGTAAAATATTAAATGTGGCTGTACATTAAATGTGTTTACGAATTAATTTTGTCCATTTGTGGCGCACATATTTTATGCAAATTTAAAACTTATGTGATTTTCTCATGGATAACATTGTCAGAAATGGACCTAATTACAATGGAACCACACAACAGCTTTCAAATAAAAAAAGAATCATCAAAATCAGTTTCCGAGTCAAAAGTTCTGAGGCTACAAACATAAAAAATATATTCGAATTGATAACATTCTTCTTAAGGAAGTTGGCTAAAAAAAATAGAGTGATGTAAAAAAAAAACAACACGTTTTGATTTTTGTACACGCACATATTCTAAACTACTGGACGAATTTAAAGGAAACTTTGTTGTTTTTATAGCTATTAGTTGTGAGCAGCACCTAGGCTATACTTAATTTTGAAGACTTCCACGCCTGATGTAGACCTGTAGTGGTCCAGCTTAAGTGTAAGAAATAATTGAATGCATCTTTAACAAGAATTGTTGGCGTGATGAGTATTAAACATTGACTTGAAAATTGAAAACCTCGAATGATCAACCACCAGTGCTAACACACTCCGTTCCCCAAAAGACACTTCTGTCGACTTCTACTTGGCATATATGTATGTTTTTGAATATTTTTAAAGTGTTATTCTACACTTAGGGAAGAAAAATACTTATTTAGAAAACGTATACACATTTAAAAAATAAAATTTAGAAAATTAAGTAAAAAAATAAAAAAAATATACGTTTTCTAAATAAGTATATATATGTATGTTATTATAATACTTGTGCTACTGGTGTATTATTCGGGCAAGCTAATATATATATAAGTATAGCTTATAACTAATGAACTCTTACGGGCTAAGTTGTGCCTTTGTTCTTACATATATTAACTTGTATATTATGTAAAATAACACTGTAGGTATTACTTGGAGATCGATACATGTAAAAAATTAAGAGTAACTATAAGAGTACTTTAATTTTTAAGTTTTTAATGCACTTCAAAAAGAAGGATGTACTCTATCAACGTTTTTGCAAATATCAACAAAAACAAAGTATATAAGTTTCAATAATTTGATTTAAAATTGAAATTGAAAATCTTCTTTATTTTGAAGCGATTAAAATATTATTTACTATTAAGTGTTTTTTTATTATTTATATTTTTAATTTTCATATTTAAACTTAGATGTAAAGTAAAAGCTAATTAATATATGCCGAAATATCAATCCGTAGAATACTCATTAACATTTATGCCGCTACAAAAATAAATTTCATCCAAAACCAAAACATAAACACTTTCCTTATCCAAAAAAAAAACAAAATATAAGCCAACCAAAAAAATTTAGCTACACCACAACATATACATAACTCAAGTAGTCTGGTTAAGCACTGTTGCCTAGCGTTTTATAAAAAAAAAACATAAAACACATTTAAAAAAAAAACACGCGCCAAAACATACTCTCTATCAATTACACGGCCACTTGCTAGCTCCACTCTCGGGGGTGACGCGCCCTGTCTGTCTGTCTGCAACTCGTTTTAATTACACATAAAATGCAGAACTGCCTGTTTACCGCCGAGACACTTATCGAGCAATGAACGACGACTTTATTGACATAAAGTACTCCACTCACTTACCGCTCTGTAATTTCACAAGTTCGGTTGCGACGTTTGTGTTTCGAATTAGAAATTGTTTGTTCAGCGTTGTAATTGCTCACCAAACTTTGGCTGGTTGTGTTTATTAAGATGTGAGAATGCCGTAAGTCGTAAGTTTTCTATCAGTTCTTTTTAGGGTTCTGTAAGTCTCCAAATCAAAAAACGGGACCCTTGTAAGCCTTGTAGTACTAGTAGTAAGGAAAAAATCACAAAAATAGGAATTTATAGATAAATTAAATAAAAAAAACATTACAAACTTATATTTGTAGTTTATTTCATACAAAATGTCGACTTTTATAGACTGAACTCCCCGTTGACCTGCATTCTCTCTTGTGTTAAGATACTCCGTTCCCAATAAAATACTTCCGTTCCCCGCTTTCCGCTAAATTATAGAGGCATTGCAAGTTGAATGGTGGAACTCAACTCCGCACATTGCTTAGTTACCAGTCCGGGGAAATTAAATATTAATTATTTTGAGTGGGTATCGAATCAACAACCTATCGTGTTTACAGTCGCAGGCAGCAAATGAGGTGAGGTCGACCATGACATTTAAATTATTTTATGTTTTCAAGGTCATGCCTTTTCCCAAAATGCAGGATAGACAAAATTAACCTAATGGTATCTTCTATATTTGCTTGATGTGAAGAAAACCACTGTTATTATAGTTAAAACATTTATAAGGAATTCGATATATAATATTGTTAAGCTTGGAGTGCCTGGGAAGTGCGACCACATGTGTAGGCTTCAGAACTCCATTCACAATGCACTAACACTCATCTTTACTACTGGGGCTTAATATAACAAATTAAAATTTGAAGTACTAAAAACGGCCGTTCATACAATTTAGTCATAAAGATGGCTGTCGTTAGTCAAATAAAAATAAAATGTTAAAATAGCATACGTGCTAAAACAGTGTACAGATATTTACAATTATAGGTATATATAAAACATGTTAGCACTAGTATTTAAACATTCAGTGTCCCAGTTCCCTCCCATTTATAATTATTTTCCCGAATGCATATCGAACTCACAACCGTCTTTTTTACAGTTTGACGATGTTCCATTATAATACCTTTTATTATAATAACATAATAACTTTTTCACATTATTAGCAACTAACCATATTGATTGATTCCCTTTCTAGTGTCGAAATACGCGTTTTTTGCGATATAAACGCCCATATCTTTTTTTAAGTAAATGTACAAATACGATTTTCTCAGTAAATCATGGGACCGTAGATCTAAGTATTTGGTGTGAATTTCAACTCGATATCTTCAAGCTTTCCTGAAATAAAGGCTCTTGACAGACAGACAGTCGGATGGACAACAAAGTGATCTTATAAGGGTTCCTTTTTTCCTTAAAATGTACGGAACACTAAAAAACATCAAATTATGTTAACCCTTAACCATTGGTTTCAATCTTTGTGACTCGTACGAATAATCGGTGGATGAAAATTATTTCATTCTATTGGTTGATTCATCAGAGATATACTTGTCTGATAATGTAGAGACTCCTCCTGCTGCTTCTCAGTTCTCATTATCGGAAGATAGCATACCTTACTAATTCAGTAGCATGGCGAATTAACTTTTTATAATGCAACTAAAAAAAGTACCGATACCTTTAATGAAAAATATGCCAAATACAGAATAATACTGCCAGAAAATCCATACTGGTCATTTTTTATAGATTTCTGTATGTTTTTATTGCCAATTCTTTCAAACTGTCAAATTATGACTCTTCAGATCGTCTAACAATTATAAATAATTTTGGTAAATAGTACGCGACGCCGCAACTTTGACATGAACTCTCGAATTTTATTGACCATGTCTTTAGGTCAAGGATAAGGCGATGGAAACTGGACAACTAAGCAAGAATTAAAAAAAAAAATTGGACTATTGATACATGTATTCTAAGCAGAAACGTCACAAAACCCAATACTGCTATAATATATGTCATATGATCTCCTTGCATTGTTCAAGACCGACCTTCACCGACTACTGATGCTAAAAAGTATCTTAATATTATCTTTGTTACGATTGTATATTTTTTTAATTAAACCTGTTCTTAATATGTGATTAGGCTACAAACATAAAATTTATTTACTTCAAAAATATTTGTTGGTTGGTGAATGTCGTTTTTGGTACTATTGTAGTTCTTGATTAATAAATACTTTAATATGGATATTAACACCATTTTTTATTATTTTTATTTTATTTTGAATACGCTTAATTAAATAAAAAATAACAATCAAAGGTATCACACGCTATTTATGTAGGAGACGTTCAAAATACTTACATATGTCACAAAGTTACACGTCAGTGTTTAAGGGTTAATACTAATATAATTTTTACTTACATATAAAAAAAAATCGTTCGTTGGCCCTAACTTTTACTTCAAGTGTCAAGCTCATTATTCAGTAGTTCTAACCAAGCACTACGTTAAGTCTGAGAAACTTAGGAGACCGTCTGGCTGTATAGAAATGCTTCTTAAAAATATAGCCGAAAGCTCCTTAAGCTCTTGAGCTTTTCAATATTTCCATGCCCGCTACTTAAGTGGTTTAATTAAAATGTTAAGCGCTTGTAAACAGCATTAAGTATTAAATACCCCTTTTATAATTGAGGGTAGTAAAAAATTAAAACATAGGCGGTGGTCCGGCCGTTTTGATCGTTATTATAATTTACTTTCCTGTCGATGTAGTACCCAGAAGTAGAGCACCTGGAATGTATTTAATAATTAGTTATCGCGACAGGCTACGGGTTCGATTCCCACCCAAATCTCTCTCTCTTTGCCTACCCTGCTACTTGCGGTATATGAAGCTAGAAAAAACTTAGCTATCCGTCTTCATGAATATAGGATTACATTCATATCCGATAGGATTTTTTAATTGTGTGTTTTCTTCTTTTTGTTTCACAAATAGATTTTTTCTACATAAAGTGAAGTTATATACGTTTCACTTATTTGAATATAAATTTCAATAAGAGAGGATATCCTTATCCTGAAAGGACATAAAAAAGTTCTACCGCGTTACTTTTGTGCTTTCTTCGCTAATAATATAGAGGAAAAGAAAAAAGCATTTTTTCAAATTTTATTTTTTATTTAAAATTACTAATTTACCAAAGTAACCATTAAAAAATACATCTATTATCTTTTAATAGATAATTATGTAAATCAAAATTATTAACAAATTAATGATAATGTAAATATTAAATATATTTCACGCTGTATTCCGCTTAGAGCACGGCAAGCAAAGGGAATGTTGCGTGGAACTCAACGCCGCGCTTTCTCCTTAAGCCATAATGAGAAAATGAAAATAATTCATTCCCCCAAATAAAGATCGAATCGACGACCGTAGAGATTACAGTCAGACGCTGTACAGCTGCGCCACAACGGCTTCAAATATTAATATTTTAATAGCATGATATATATTTTTAAGCCATTGAATTCATTCTAAAATATTTTTAAGTGGCTTAAAAAACACTAGGTGGCCTGAAATGTGCCTATTAGATTTTCACTTCAATTTAAACGTGCGCTCGTTGTTGGCTTTGACATCAGCGTGGATTCCGAGCTTCCTTGATTATACGCTGTGGGCGTATAATATAATATTTGTGAATTGATAATAATAAATAGATTATTTTATGCCTTTCTCTTATTAATATAACTTGTTGTTTCTACCAATTGTCTGCAGAATTTCAGAACATTCGAATTAAATTTAGGTGAATATTCTAATACCATAAAGTGTGAAACACTACTGTGTATTTATTTAACGGTTGTGGACTTCATTTCACTTTAGAAATTATTTGTACTTAAAATTTCTTTAGGGTAATTGTCAAATATCAATTAACCTAAAGAAATGAAGAAATGAATAATAGTCTTTTTAGGGTTCCGTTTCCTGAAAGAAAAAGAAATGGAAGCCTTAAAGGATCACTTTGGTGTCCGTTGGATTAGACCTTTTTTCTCAAGATGGCGTTGAAATACAGAGAAAAAATTTAGCTTCTAAGTCAACGCAGTCAATAGATAAATACAGGCAGAAAGTTGGCAGAAAGTGAGAAATTATAATGCTAATAAAGGAAAGGAAAAAAAATAAAATTTATATGTATTTTATAGAAAAACATTACAAACTGTAAAACTATGTAACTGTAACTGCTTGTCTAAATGTCTATTAATATATATGTGTATTAATTATAATTGTTTCAAGTTCGTCAACTGTTATAATTTAAACCTATCGTTGATATACAATCTTGAAATTGATACGGAACCCACGGTGAGCGAGTCCGACTTGCACTTGACAGATTTTTGTATTTTTTTATATATTTTACCCATTAATCCCCCGATGTCATCACAGGTTTTGTCTATCTCTATAGTAAATTTTTATGTTGAATTAAGTACTACGATATATTATACTTTTTTTATTATGAACTTTTCTGTAGTGTTCTGATCCTTGAATAATATTATCATGAGGAATCTGGTATCTTACAACTTCAACAAAATAAATAGGTACGTATAGTATTACATAATATTATTCATAACATGTTCATTGACGTTTCAAACAAGCTTACATTGATCTTTTCGTATAGGCGTATGTGAAACTTGAGTAAGTATATTGCTAATCAATTAGAGTGAGCGCTGTCTTTAGACACTCACTTGTCCAGCACTTCTCTGATGTAAAGCAGACGCTTCATAATTTATTTCTATATTTTTAATTAAAATTTTCGTTTACATTTTAGTAAGTACCTACCTAGAGGCCAGTCGTGGCGCAGGGGCACAAAGTGTGACTGTAAAACCGACTGGTTGGGAGTTCGATCCCCACTCGACACTATTTAATAGTAGCAACGCAGATTAACATAAAAAAATTTAAAAGTTCAAAATTTTTTATACCTTTTGTACGTTTTTATTGGCTCAATTAACTATGCCAAATATTTGCAAAGAGGTACGGGCTCTAAATTAAATCATTTATAAGAGGGATGCTCCGTTATTGACTGTAATTGATTGATTTAATGAATAAATTAACCACGAAAAAGCATAATGGGCAATGTAACGGCACACCAATAATTTAAATATATAAATAATAAAATTTTAACAATTTCCTAAATAATTTCTGTTGTTAGGTATATAAATTTCTTATAATTTTAAACTAAAGCGCTGACGCCTACACTAGACAACAGTTTAAGATGTAGATACATACGTATAACTTCATATTGTTCGAAATTGCTGGACTTAGAAAGAGAAACTGTAGCAACGTCGCCAAGAACTTTAGTAAGACTTTAGTACATGAATATATGTAAATGTAATATAACTAATTATAAAAATAACTTTTTATCAGCTTCACGCTGTATCCCGCACACAGCAGGGTAGGCAGAGGGAACCTAGTGTTATGACACTCCGTTCCCCACTTTCTGCCAGATTCTGGAGGCATTGCGTGTTGAGTGGCAGAACTCAACGCCGCGCTTTGCCTCCACACCAGAGCGAAGAAATGGAAATATAAATTTAAGTAAATATTTCACCTCCTCGAGTGGGGATCGAACCCACAACCAGTCGGTTTCACAGTCACACTTTGTGCCGCTAAAAAAGATATTAAGTTTAGAGCTATTTAGGTATAGAGTTGTTTAATTAGGAACGTACACATTCCACACATATTATGTAAAAATATTTATATTTTTTTTAAAGAAACTCATCACATTATGAAAAGAAAAATAAATGAAAACAGACGGTAGCAAAGAAGTTGCGCTTCATAATTAAATTACTGTAGTATCTTACCTTTTTATAAACTTTTTCAGACTTAAAATATTTTCATTATTCGTTTTCGAAGAAATGTGCCTGCAAGTTTATTATAATAGTGAAAAACTTCATAAATAAATAAATATATAAATCATTCCGCATCCCGCTTCATTCCGCACACATGCAGAAGGAATCTAGGATAAATACACTACGTTCCCCACTTTCTACCGAATTTTTCGATGCATTGCGTGTTGAATGGTGGAACTCAACGCCGGGCTTTTGCTTTGGTGCCAGAGCGAAGAAATTAAAATATTAATAAATAATAATTCATTTTTCCGAGTGTGTCGGCGTCTGATTTATAATATTCAAAATCAACTTTAAAAAAACCAGACATTCAGGCTTAGCTTAGACAGGGCCCTTTCATTTGATTAATATAAACTAGCGGCTTTAGTACCAAATTTTGCCCCCTTTATGGCTATTATTTTTTAGGATTGAACCACAAACGTATATTTTCCAGATTTTCTCCTAAACTGTAGATACTAGGTGCCAAATATTAATATTCTAGATCATGGCGCAAAAGCACAAACGTGCTACTCTAAACGCAACAGTTGTGAGTTTATTTATTTATTCATTTTTTCTTATTTCATATCTCCGCTGGCACAGTAACGATGCAAAGTGTGCCATTGAATCCACCACTAAGCACACAATGCCTCAAGAATTCTGAACGGGGGGAACGAAAGAGTCTTAATGGAGACCGGAATATCTTATCAGTTACGTCTTTCCTTCCTATCCTGCTATGTGCGGGATACAGCGTGAAGCTAAAAAATACGATTATATCCATATCCGTAAATAAAACGGAAATAGTCTTCTTTTTTCATATCACTTTCAACTCTGTGCGACAGATTTCCAGTTACCAGAAGTGTAGACAGCTTATTAAGATAACTGCCGTTTAATTTGTTCTCGACTCAGGTTCTAAGAACAGCTTAATGATAACATTTATTACAGTGACGTCATCTTTTTTAAAATTCTTTATTTATTACTTTGTGTTCTTGCAACAATGTCTGTAAACGCGACCAGTTGTGGGGTCGATTCCCACTCGAGGAAACAAAATATTTTTTTACACTTATATTTTCATTTCTTCGCGGTGTCTAGGCAAAGCGCGGCGCGGCTCGCCTTCAATTCCGTCACTTAGCAGGCAATGCCTCCAGAATGCGGCGAAAAGTGGGGAAAGGGGTGTCTTAACACTAGGTTTTTTCTGCCATCTTCTATAAAAAGAGGAGATCATCAATTCGACCGTATTTTTTATGCTTGTTACGTCAGAACTTCCGACTGGTTTAATTGATTTTGATGATTCTTATTTGAAAGCTGGTGCTTTCTGTGTGGTCCCATTTTAATTTGGTCTAATTTTTCCAATGCCATCTGTGAGAAAATCATATAATTTTTGAAATTACATTAAGTATGTGCGTGACAAACGGATGAATAATTCAAATTGAACTTTTTAGTTTACTGTTTCATGTCGATTTTATTGGTTAAAAATTTTACGCTTCTTTTGAGCCCTTCACGACTCGTGGACTAAATAATCCACGAGTTGTGAAGGGTTCAATTTAAATTGCATATGGGTTAAATAATCCACTTGCAATGTAAAAAAACCTAACCTAATTTAAAATTTGAATAATTTAGCATAAGCTGTTATTGATTATATAAAAACTTTAAAAAATCAGCAGTTTTATGACTGAGTCAATCAGTCAATCAAAACTAAATGAAATGCTGGATAACCTAGATACTTGATATTTAGTACCAAGGTAGAATTTTACATATTTAAACAAAAAAAAAACTGAATCTGAAACTTATTGATAATTCAAGAAATCAAGAAAGTAAAAAAAAGTTACCTAAGTTACCTAAATTTAAGCAAAGAAAGTGTATATATTCTTTGCTACAGTCTGTTATTGTTATATTGTTTATGTTTTTATTTGTTTTCATGATAAGCAACAGCAATATATTAATGATTAATAGTAAAAATTTCTTAAAACAAGTAATGATATTCAATTCAATATAAATGTGAAATGAGAGTTAAGTTCAATGTTGGCTAATGCGTTGTTCTCGATTTCACAGTCAAAAAAAAAATAGGAATCTGTATGAGTTTATAATTTTTTTGTTCAAGTAAATTTAAAAAGTGAGTATTATGTTTATTATTTAATGTGAAAATATAATTTTTAAATTCAAAAATATTTATTATTTTTCTATTGAAAAGTATATCTGTAAATGGTGATCAATTTTACGTTATATAAAATTAATAAAAGCTATCTTAACAAATTTTAAGCAATATTATATATACTGAGGCCGGTCGTGGCGCAGCGGCACGAGGTGTGACTGCAAAACCGACTGGTTGTGAGTTCGATCCCCACTCGAGGAGATGAAATATTTACTTAAATTTATATTTCCATTTCTTCGCTCTGGTGTCGAGGTTAAGCGCGGCGTTGAGTTCTGTCACTCAACACGCAATGCCTCCAGAATTCGGCAGAAAGTGGGGAACGGAGTGTCTTAACACTGTTCCCTGTGCCTACCCTGGTGTGTGCGGGATATAGCGTGAAGCTAATTTAATTTAATTTAATTTTATTTTTTAAATTTAATTATATATACTACGGCCTAATATCAAAAATTTCTTTAGCGGTACGAAAATTGCACAGAAAACAGTTGATATTAATATAAACGTCTTTATTCAAAGCGACGACAACTTTGAAATCGGATATTTGTCCGAATAGCTCGCAATTTCGAGCGATTCGTGACCAATTTAACTTTTGGTTGAACGGTCACGGAGAACTAATAAACCATGGTGAATTATATAGGTACATATTTTGAAATAAACTAAGGAATGCAAGAAGAGTAAAGGACTTTTGAGATTTTAATCAGTGGCGATGTTAATCTGATGCCAATACATTTGCAAAAATCTCTCAAATCTATCCGATCTCGGTCAGAATTTAGATTTAGAAAAGAACTATAAATATTTAAATAACGTTGCTCCACAACCCTCTTTATTTTCAGTTTTAGCCCTACAAAAATTTGTTTGGCTGGCTGGTGGTTAGAGCGGATAAACAGAAAGCTTTGATATCACAGACAGACCTTTTAATTTTATCTACATGTATAGATACAGTATTTTTTTTAAGAAATTAAAATATCAATAAATTATAATTTATTTCTCCGAATGGGAACTAAGCCGACAACCGTTGCGTTTAAAGTCAGACGTTAGTACCACTATGCCACGACGGCCTCATTAAGTTATTTGAATTTTTTGGAAATTTATTTGACATTGCTCGCAAAATTTATTGCATTTAAGGAAAAATATTTAGTTTCGGGGTATTTAGGTAGTTTTTCTCACGTAAGCTCCGATCCTAATCCTAAACCTTGACATCTCAATTTTTTTACTATTATAAATATTGAAAGCTAAAGATTCGGTCAATTTAGGTAAACACTTACACCTACTACAACTACTTACACAATAATTAAATAGCAATTAGCAAATTTGTCAAACACACGAAAGTATTTTAAATTGATATAACTTTTATATGTATGAACCGATTGTAATAAAACAATCTGTATATGTTAACGGAAGCTTGCCAAGATCTAATAGTGGAAACCACAATTAAATAGATTAAACCGATTCTGAGATTAGCGTGAACAAGCACATAGAAAAACAGACAAACAGACAGACAGACTTTTACAGTTTAAACAACATTATTTTGGGTTCTATTACAATAATAAAGGTCCCCAATAACATTTTTTTTCTTATATATTTTTCGATCCGAAGTACAGATAAAATGAATGAATACGAGCAAACATGAAGTTGTCAACTTTCATAAGATTTACTTTCCTATAATCTTGAAATTATTTTGAAAATCCAACTTGCACTTTTGACCGATTTTTTTTTCTGTTCATCTTTCTAATTACGTTGTAAAAGAGTGTGGTTAAATAAGAACATTGTATACATATTTAAAAATTAGCTCACAATCGGTTTTGATCGAATATTCATTATATTATTGCATTATAACGTAAAGCTCAATTTTTTTTCTTGTAAGTTATTTTTAAATTACTCCTTTTATTATAAATTTGTTAAAGGTAATTTAAAAAATAACTTGTTTTATGGGTTTTATTGGTTGGTTTCTAATTTATTCTTAACTTTATAAGCTAATTTATTCAAACTATGATACTGATGAAATATAATATGCATATTGATAATATAATTATTAGTCATCTTAAGCTCATCTCAAAGCAATTCGTAATTTACATAGAAATTACATAATATACTAATGTTAAACATATTCGTTAAGATTCGTCAGGTCACAAATAATATACATATATATGCGAAAAAAAACATATTTCAATTTTTGCCATTTTTATGAATAATCGAACTACTCTGATCTTATATTGTTATTTCGCAAAAATAATTAAATAGGATGTGGTTGGAGTTAGTCAGACATGTTACAAATGTAACGTTTCGGATATGGATTTAGGTACGGATATAGGGAGTTGTCTCGCCTATTGTCGCCAAATACATTATTGGACATTTGAATATACGAATAATTATTTATGGAGGGGTTCATGTATATATGGCGTTTCTTATTATTGTTATTTCGTTATTTAAGGCCGACTAAGACTCACACAGTAATATTATTTTAACTCTTGAAGAATGTAACTTTTATACAAAACAAAAAAAAAAGTAAATCGGACCAGTACATCCAGAGATCTTAGCGTTTAAACAAACAAACATAGTCTTGCACTTTATGATATTAGTATTGGGGCTGTCATAACGCATGGGCACGCGTGCGACTGTAAACGCGAAGATTCGAATCCCATTTCGGGGAATGAAATATTTAATCATGCTCTGTTTGATTTAGTGACGGGACAAATCATGGTGTTTAATTTAATGGGAAGGAAGTCTCTTAACACTAGGTTCCCTCTACCGACCCTGCTACGACCGGGATACAGCGTGAACTTAAAAAAATAGATACATATATAAATTGTTATTAAAAACGTGTTCATTTATTACCTGCAAAAATTAATGAAATCACATCCAAAATAAACATTGGTAATTGACAAAAAGCACACATTTTACGTCAGAACTGTTAAAGTAATTAAAACGTTATTTTTATAAGACAGAATAAATAAAATACTGAAATATATACCCCGTTACAACATTGAGCACTTATAAATCTCATTTTAATGCCATTGCTATTTCTCTTTTCATTGAATTATTTATTTAACAACATGAATTTACATTATTTCTTAAAATAGGCCACTCATGTTTTTATGAACCAATTATAGTTTTACATTTTATGAAATTTTAACGCTTTTAAAAACTTAAATTACATTGAGCTCTTATTTAACCAATCTGCGTCTCGAAATTTAAATAATATTATATACATCTACTGACTTATATATACTATATAAATTGAAGTTAAAATCAATTACCGTGTAAAGGAAAAAGTATGTAATGTTTTAAAACGTTCGAACTGTGAGTCCAATATTAATTTTCTATACGTACAGTGTTGTATTTATCAGTAAAACGCGATGTACTCGAAGTTTGAGTATCCGTCGCGACGTGCACTATCTCGTGTCGTTGAGTCGTCTTTCAAAAGTACCTCAGTGCAGACATCTAAGTTAACAACGTTTCTGAATCTAACAACATTTTGTGTTCGTGCACAAGACTGGATTTGTGAATCTGAACGAATTATAATACACCGAAAAATTTATCAGTGTTTGTTATCAGATTCCGTCGAAACTGAACGATTTTTGCGATTTTTAGGGTTCCGGACCTCAAACGGTAAAAACTGAACCCTTATTACCCTTATATAACACTTTGTTGTCCATCTGTCCGTCTAACAAATCTATTTATTTCGAGATTGCATGAAAGTATCAAGCTGAAATTAATATCAAATATTCTGTCAAGTCAACGCAATCTTAAGATACTACCATTAATGCATCGTTTTTGCTGCAATATATATGAAATTCGTTGCATAATCAAATACATAATATAGAGTATCTGCGTGGACAAGTAGAGGGGAAAGCGCGGCATTGAGTTCCGCCACTCTACACGCAATGACTTCAAAAAGTAGGGAACGGAGTGTTTTAACACTAGGTCCCCTCTGCCTACCCTGTTGTTTGCGGGATAGAGCGTGAAGCTGAAAAAAAAAATCTGCCGTGGACTTACAGTAATGAAATTTGGCATAAAGAGAGAACTTACAACACAAATAAGGGCAAAAAGTGAAAGTTTATACATATTTCATAGAAAAGACAATATTACAAACTTATATTGTTAGTTAACATTTCATATAAAATGAGTGAATACGCCCGCAAACTTTAGCTTGTCAATTTTTATTAGATGTTTTTCACGTAGATCTATGATCCTGAAATTAGTACGGAATTCTCAGTTATCCAGTCTCACTCAGTTTTTTCATATTATTATTATAATATCAAGTGAATATATGATCTATAGATTAATTACTATGTTTATTTGGCAAGAAAAGAACAAATATTTTACATACATAAAACATTTTTACATTAGTTAGTTTAAATATAAAAAGCAATCTGATGAAGAACAGACAAGTTAAACTGTAAGAACTAATAAAACGCCGCCGTAGCTAAAGTTGTTAATACTGCGTTCGACGCTACCTTGTAAAAATACAACAGAGTTAATAAAACATATAATTATAACAATTATAATATATTTTTCTACATAATATAGAGACTCGCAGCTTCAGGTACCTTTCTCCACAGAAACAATGATCATGATGCTGTGACATTTGGCCCCATACCTTTAACGCATTGGACTTTTGAAATACGAATAGTTGGAAATTACTTAGTAGTGACCGTTTACGTACCAAATTTTTGATAAATATATTTTCATTTTACCAATACCATGAATTTTCTAGTCCGAGGTAGCACTAGAAGAAATTTTACTATAAGAAGATAGTCACAATGAAATTTCATCAGAAACTGAGGATCATGAGGAGCACATTGACCATGACAGCGATACTGAGCAGGATGCGGTTTCAATAGTATTCATAAAATTTCTCTGTATTTCTATTTTTAATCCTTGTATTCTTAAGATAAGGAAGTTGCAAAATTACGTGTGCAACTTGCCGCCTAAGAGAGGCAATTCGCATTTATATATAAAATGTATGAAGTACTGTAATTGCGATGGTTATGAATTTGACGCAAAAGCCTTTCTTGATTTTATATTTAGCTCCTGATTAAGTGTCCATTATCATGGACATGTGCATATGTGAAATAGTATAAAATTCCTAAAGATGTCGGAATTTTGTCATAAAGACCAAATATTTTCCTATAATCGAAAAGCCGAAAGTATGTCATACTTATTGAACTAAAGGTTCCATGGAAAACAAATATCCCTAAAACTCACTCACTCACAATTTTAAAGTAACTAAATAAGTACTTCGAACTCACCAACGAAAGTTTGACGAAGACTAGGTTTAAAGTTAATTTGTACCCGCTAGGAGCTGGGAGTGGTATTTGCTCGAAATTTCTCTATAGTTTGCTAAAAAATCACTGTCTATCTAGAATTATCATCTATTAATTTTCTAAATGTACTTCTAAGGCAGCACAGATGACTAATCTATATTTTAAGGTGAACCATAAACCTACAGTTGGGTCGCAAGTCCCACGCACTGCATTGTGCTCCTCAACCTGCAAGGCTCGTCGCCCGGACAGTTAATCCACGTAGTTTCTTCGCATAATTTATATGAAAAGCTTTTTAAATGTTTGTTAAAATCATTGTTATAATATATTCTACAACTCATCTCTAATGTATTTTTATAATGATACATAGATTTAATGATTAAATAATAATTACAGAAAATTTTAAAAACGTATATAGAATAACTTAAGTTAATTGTCATAAAAGAACATTTAATAATTACTAACAGTTGTACAGTAAAAAATATATTTCGATAATAGATGTCCTTTGAATAGAAACTGGAAAATGAAAATAGGATTCACATTTTATAATAGTAAGTAATTTCAAATCGGTATTCAATTTGCCTTTTCTCTTTTCCGCAGCGAGCGAGCGTGGAAGGGAAGTATAGTTTAAGGGATTGAATAAAAATGAAAATTGAAATTACTTACGATTCAAAACGCGGAATTGTTTGGGCAGAAATGAAACAGGTTTCAAGAAAATGTATTTTGTTTAAGAAATATATCAATTTAGTTTGCTACGTCTGCATTATTTACGGCATATGCCACACGGTGTATATGGACGATATTGGGGTCGCAAAACTCGCGAGCTTGTTGTCTTTATTCGCCAATTTACTTACATTTGCGCTCTGGCCCGCGGGTCGTAAAGTAATATTATCCACCGCTGGGCGGGGCAATAGTGCCTCTTTTACGGGCCGCGAGCGAGCGTCACATGGGAAATTATTTGACGTGGCGTTTAATGGATTTTTGCCTTCATAACATGCTACCTCCAGCCAAATAAAAATGAGAATATACCAAATACTTAAATAAATAGAATGAAATGCAGGAATGTGAAATATTTTTAGACTAGTCTTATATGTATTTAATTGTATTATTTGTGGTATTTCCCTTGAGATAGAGTGAATGTATGCACCGATGTGGAGAAACTTTTCACTCGGTTATCAATTTTGATGCGCTTCGTTTCATACATAGCAGTCAAGCAGCAACTTAACTTTCTACAATGCATTGTAATAATTTTCCTATATTAATACAAATATGTTTAGACATTACAATATACAGACAATATGTGTGTGTAAGACAATATGTGTCTTATAAAAATTCTAAGTAGTAGTTTTTAGTATAATAAATCTTTTCTGAATTTCAAGTAATTAATTAAAAAATCATTTACAAATGGCTTTAAAACTGGTATCTAGTGTTTTCCAAATGTTATGAAGAGTGATTATTTAATATTGTTTCAGAGTATACGGTTAAGAGCCTGGAACTACTTGAACTGAGGGTACCTGCACACGTTCCTCTCGGTACTAGGCCGTCGATGTCTTGTCGATGGCAACTAGGACCCACTGACGTCCTTTACTCAGTGAAATGGTACAAAGATGGGAAAGAATTTTTTAGACATGTCCCACGGGATTACGAGCCAAGGCGGAAGTTTTTACTGCCTGGAGTTGATGTTGAGGTAAGTGCTGTTTTATCTAATTACATTAAACGGTAGCAAATCTAAAATCAGTGAAATTTGTTCTTTTGTGCATTTTTTTTTCATTCTCTCGTTCTGGTAACGACGCAAGGTGCGACGTTGAGTTCCGCTACACAAAACGCAATGCCTCCATAATTTGGCGGAAACTAGGAAACGGAAGGTCTTAATAAGATTCCCAGGTTCCCTCAATCTACCCTGCTATGTGGGGCACACAGCGTGAAGTTTATTTTAAATGTTGGTACACATACCTTATAATACTTCCGCAGCTTAGCAATTTGAAAGCAAGCATCTAACTAAATTTCTAATACAAATAGTTAAATAATGAACAGCCCTCGGAAACCGTATAATTAAATTAATCGGTTAGTAAGTCAAGTCGTTTACTTAGGTCTCGGCACTAGTTCCCCCACAACTGGCGGATATTACGCCGTGAAGAGGCAGCGTAAACAAACTCTCACATGGAAGGCTACTCTGACTTTCCGACAATTAGTTGCTACGTTTAACACTTGCCAACTTCAGTGTACACAAAAATCTCTCTATCTGGCTCAACAGTGTTTACCGAAAAATATTATAGCTTTTTCCTTACTTAGTGCTTACTGAACGTTTTTAATTACTTTTTTAATTAAATACGTTTTACTTAATATTATGTTAGAAGTTAAGTTCTTATATACTGTGTTAATATAACTAAGTTTCTTTGTTTTATTTTCATTGACCGCAAAATGTTTAGTATGGAGTTTAATAAATTTGTCTATAAATAGTAAATATACTGACAGACTAAGAGGTCGGAATTTTTCGTAACGATTTAATTTTATGGGTCGAGCCTGCCTGGTGGTCAGTTGTTGTATATTCAGGTTATAAACCCAGAAGAATGTTATGAAAAAAACCATCATCAGAGAAATGGTCAGTTTTGTTGTATGTTCAAAGTATAGCGGCTCCTCAAACGTAGTTTTTCAATGCACATGTAAAAATCAAATGTTAGGAACATCTAAAAAGGAGCTCTAACAGATCAGCTAAAGTATAAGATTGACGGATGTGGTTCCTTAAGAAAACTTGTTCAGTTTGATGAGTATTATTGATTGACATATAAAATTTAAAGGTCAGGAATATTTAATGTGGAGCTCTAATAGACCAGCTAAACTATAAGATATAAAGATAAGTTGTATTTCCCGTTAAACTACAAATTCTGAAATTGGTACGGAAGCCTCGTTTGGCGTGACTATTTTTTTTATTGAAAGGTGAATCAAGAGTGTTTTTAGCAACGATTCAAGAAGATTTATTCAGCTGATCGTCAAGTATTATGATTATCATGATATCTTTTCTAGTTGTTTGTTTTCTTTTTAATTTGTTTTACACTCCTGGGTTTTTTATTATCAATTATCTCGCTCTGGTAACAAGCCAAAGCGCGGTGTGGCGTTGAGTTCCGTTATTTAACACGCAATGCCTCTAGAATTCGGTAAATGGGGAAGGGAAATGTCTTAATGAAAACAGAGTGTCTTAATACTGGATTCCCAAATTCCCACTGCCTACTCTGCTATGTGCGGAATATAACAAGAAACCAAAAAAAATATAAATTAAATAAAAAGAATATTTAAAAAACAAAAACCCCGACTTTTTGGGCTTGCTTCTTTCTTTTTAGTTTTATGCAGTCGGGGTTTTTTTTTGTGAAATATTTCTTTTATTTTTACTTTTTTGTAAGTTAAGAAAAGTTTATAATGATAATCATGATATATCTTTTTCAAATCCTTATTTATATTCAGCTCTTGAATTTCATATCCATATTGTGGTATGCAAAAAACATTTTTTTTTCACTAAGTCCGATGACGTCCCACAGCCGCCATGATCATTTTTTTAACTGCTGCTGTTAAGACGAATCTAACGATACCCCAATTATGTAAATCCGTTCAGTGGTTCTGGAGATATGAGTATATTACATATTTACATACAAGATACGCGCGAAAAACATAGCCCTGCCTTAGCAGTCGGCAAAAATTATATTTCTAATTCAAGTTTCGTGTTCTTTATATGGTGATTTTATTAAGCTCTTGTAAAATAAAATATGTTGGACATAAAATAACAAATTTATATTATAATTATAGAGTTAATCATTTTTAAGAAGATGAAGTCAATTACTTCATACAGCTTGTAATTTCCTTTTGCTCTTTTGTCACTTTAGTCTTTTGTAATCGTGAAATTAATGTGTATATGATGTATTTATATAATCTTCATATTGTATCCCACATAATGGAACAGTTGGTGGTGGTTGGCTTAGTGTTAAGACACTTCGTTCCCCACTTTCCGCATAATTTTTGAGACATTGTGCGTGGAATGACGGAACTCAGTGCCGCGCTATGTCTTGTTACCACATCAAGGAAATTATAATTTTATTTTTATTCCTCCGAATGGGAATCGAATCCACAAATGTCGTGTTTACAGTCATGCACTGTCCGATAATGGGCATCTTTTGTGTTATTTAAAAAATATTTATATATAAAATAAAGTAAAGAATAAAAAAACCAAAAACAAAATGTAGAATGGAGTATCTTGATACTATGCCCTCTATGTCTGAGCTGTTAAACAAAGCGTTAAACATATTGCATAGACACTATGAGTAGAAAAAATCAAAAGATCAATAGAATAGTAAATAAAAATACAATCAAGAAAAAAAGCATAATTTTCTTTTAAGAAGACCATGGAAGCCATTTTACTTTAAATATAAATATTCTCTTGGACTGGACTTAAGCATACAACCGTAGCGTACAGTGAAACGCTTTGCAGCTGAAACATGTCTAACATCTATTATATATTATTTATTTAAAGCAAAATAATTGATCCGAGACCGTCGTAGCGCAGGAGCATGTAACTATAAAGCGACAGTTAGACATTCGATTACGATCTCAGCGAAATGAAATAAACAAATGAATTACATGTGATTTTTTTCCAAAAGTAATTTGGGGGTGAAATGGATAGGTACTCTACCCATAAACAACCACTGATCCGACGATCATAAATCGATCGAAATTATATTTAGAAACTAGCGGACCCGGACACGGCTTCGCCCGCTTGAACTATACGAATGCTTATTAGATATATTTATGAAATTGTTTTTGAAAATATCTAATTTGAATGAAAAAAAATATAAGTAAACGTAATCATATTAAAATATTTATAAAAAAAATTAAACAAAACCAGCTACATTATTAATATCATCAAAGTAAAATAAATATTTAAAAGAATTAAAATTAAATGTGTTGTGCTATGTTTTTGCAAGTGCATGTGGTTATTTACATAATACT